>RJWH01003448.1:0-154465 GCA_004363575.1 Solenodon paradoxus
GTTCATTGCAGCATTATTTACAACAGCCAAGAATTGAAAAAGAAGGTGTAGAATACTACACAACACACAGTGGAACATTACAGAGCCCTTAAAATTAAAGATTAAATCCTACCATTTGCAACAACTTGATGAAATTAGAGGGACTTATGCATACATAGGCAACCAATATTTGACAAAGGAGCCAAGACAATGGGGAAAAGATAGTCTCTTCAATTAATGATTCTGGGAAAACTGGATGTACGCATATTTAGAAAATGAAACTAGACCCCTAACTTACATGACTCACAAAAGTTAACTCAATGAAATGGATCAAAGATTTAAAAGTAAGATGGGATACTATAAAACTAAAAGAAAAAGAAAATAACTGCTTGACATGTTTTTGGCAATGACTTTTTTGGAAATGACAACTAAAGCACAAGCAATCAATAAAAATAAATGACTAACTATATCAAACAAAAATCTTCTGCAAAGAAAAATAAATAATGATATGAAAGCACAACCTATATAGTGGAGAAAAGTATTTGGAAATCATATATCCGATAAGGGACTAATATCCATAATATATTACGAACTCATACAATTCAACAGAAAAAAACAACAACAACATACAATTAAAGAAATGGACAAAGGTCATGAATAGATATTTTTCCAAAGAAGATATACAAGTGGCTAACAGGTACATGAAGAGGCTCAACATCATTAATCATTAAGAAATGCAAATTAAAACTACCTTGAGATATCACACCCTGCCTATGTTAATAGGGGTCATCAAAAAGATGAGAGGGGTGTAACTTGGTAACCTAGCAGTCTAGGACACCTGGAAGCAGTCTCACATACTTTCCAAGGTCCTAGGTTCAAGATCCAGAATTGGGAGTGGGGCAGGGTTGGGGGGGAATGGCTGGACAACCAATGTAAACTAAATAAAAACATTTCTTCCTTCTCTCTCTTCCTGCCTGCTTGGCTGCTCACCTTCATTCCTGCCTGCACCTTTTCTAAAAAAAAAAAAAAAAAAGAAGACAAGAGAAATTGAACTTTTAGTAGTGAACTTACTGTAGTATATACAGTTATTAATTTATAATGCTGCACACTTGAGATCTATACATATAATGTCATGTAATAAAAATTAGTTAAAATTTATAGAGTTAACAAATGGACATAAAAAAGAATACTTAAGCCTATATTATTGGTAGGATTGTAAATTAGTACAGTTACAATGGAAAATAATACAAAGACTAAAAAAATTAAAAATAAAACTATCATATGAATCAGCAGTTCCACTTCAGGTTGCTTACCTAAAGAAAACAATAACACTAACTCTAAAAGATATACATACCTCCATGTACATTGCAGCATTATTTACAATAGCCAAGATACGGAAAAGGCCTAAGTGATCACCAATGGATGAATAAAGAAAATGTAGCATACATACAATGGAATATTATTCAGCCAAAAAAATTGCCATTTGTGACAACATGGATGGACCTGGAGGACATTATGCTAAATGAAATAAGCCAGACAGAAAAACAAATAGTTTGATCTCACTCATTGTGGAATCTTTAAAACAAAACAAAATCATAGAAAAAGAAATCAGATTTGTGGTTCCCAGATGGTAGGAGTAGCAGATTATGAAGATACAAGCTTCCAGTACTCATATAAAAAATACTAGGAACAGGACACTAACTGTTATATGTACATTTGAAATTTGTTAAGAGTAAATCCTAAGAGTTCTCATCAGAAAAAACCTTTTTAACCTATGTGAGATGATAAATGTTAACTAAACTTATTGTAGTAACCATTTCACAATACGTGTAAGTCAAAACATTATTCTGTATACCTTAAACTTAAGCAGTGTTGTATGTCAGTAAAACTCATAAAGAAGGTATGAATGTGTCAAATGAGCACATACAGATGCTCAATATATTAGTCATTAGGGAGATGCAAAGTAAAATCACAATAATACACCATTAGGCACTCATTTTAATAGTTAAAAAGACAAAGACTGACTATATCAGTCTTAGTGAGGATACGGAACTTTCACCGATTGCTGGTGAGAATATAAACTGGTACAAGCATTTTGAAAAACAGTTTTGCAGTTGAGTATCTGTAACATAACCCAGATATTTGACCCCTAGATATTTACCCAAATGAAAACATAAGTCCAAAGATTTATATGCGAATGTTCATGGCAGCTTTATTTGTAGTTTACAAAAACTGGAAATAACCCTAATATTAAGAAACAGGTTTGGAATATTTACATGTAAAATTATTAAAAATAAAGCACTGTCATATGCAACAATGTGAATGAATCTCAAAATAGTTTCATTGAGTGAAATAAGGTAACATTTAAAAAATAATAAATAATTCTAGAAAATGCAAATGAGTTGCCTGGTGATGGGAGAAAGGTATGGGTTATAAAGGGGTACAAAGGAATATTTGAGGGTGACAGATATAGTCATTACATTCTATTTTTTCTTCCCCAGTCCCTGGTCTCAAACCTGGATCCTTGGTCTTTACATGAACTGTACGTACCTTAGTTGCTGAGTCACAAGTGTACCTCATTATCTTCACTGAGTTGATTATTTCAAGGTAAATGTATAGTCAGAACATCAAATTTTACAAATTAAATATATGCAGGTATATAGTATGTCAATTATACCATTAAGAAATGTGAAATACAAGTAATTCCAAAAGTTGGTTCTTTGAAGATTGATAACTTTTTAACAAGACTGATAAAAGGGAAATAAACCTCACAACATGGATGAATTACAGTATTATGCCCTAGTAAAGGAAGCCAGACACAAAAAGAGTATATCCTACCTGATGTTATTTCTAAGAAGTTCAAGAATAGGATTATCAAAACATCCTTTGAGAGGAGAATATGGTGACTAGAAATGGATACAAGGGAACTTTCGGGGGTGATGAAAATATCCTATGTATTAATTAAAGTGGTAATTACACATTTGTAAAAGAGTTCAAGCTGAAATCTGTACATTATATGTAAATTAATAAAAATGCATTCAACTCTTGCTTCTTTTCATATGTTCACTGTCTCAATTTTTTCACCTTCATTCATTTTTCATCTGCCACTTACACTTCTACTTTTAACTATCTGCATCTATTTTGGCCCCTTCAATCAATTTTTCACATTACAGAGAAATACTTTCCAGATGGATATCTGATCGTGGCATAGTCCCATCACCAACACATAGATGCAGACACAGACACACACACAACATTTTTAAAAATAAACATGCACAGCTTTACACTGTTCTTTTTAATACTTAGAATGGCCTAAAGTACCTTGATGGTTTGGCCTCTACCTATGAAACTTGAGTTTGCAACACTTCATCCCTGCCTTTCATAACCTTGTCTTCTCTCATGTTACATGGTCACTTTTTATATATCATTCCCTGTCTCCATAATCTCTTTCTTTGCACACAACTACGTGATATTCAGATCTTAGTTTAGAATTACATTTCTTCTTTAAATCCTTATGCTGGGTCTCGAACCTGAGTCCTTGGGCTTTACATGGTCTGCACCTCAGTCACCTGAGTCACAGATGTGCCAGAATTACATTTTTTAAAAAAGTGTTCATTGAACTAGTGACCTGTCCAAGCATCCTGTACCTTCCTTCATGGCATATATCATAGTGACAACTTACTTTTCCTTGATATGTAAATAACACTCATCTTTTCTATTATAAGGTACATGACTAAAAGGACTATTTTTATTTTTCACCTTTATGTTTCCAGCCTCTAGTACCTATTGGGTCCTTGAAATATTTCTAAATTAATTAAGGCTTAAAATAATCTGTTCTAAAAGTAGCACTGAATCTGGATTTGGTAATATATTAAGTGGACTCCAAGCAATCATCTAATCAAATGCCTTGTTTTTAAGTAGAATTCCAGTTAAGCCGTCACATAGTTGTCTTTCATCGCTCTTTTCTTCAGTATGTTTTAGAGGCAATTACTATATTCCAGGCACTGAGGTGCAGCAGGGAATGCCAGGGTTCCTGTACCTAAGCAGCATCTGGTTTAAGCTAACTTCAAAAGTTACTCTAATATCAGATTAGTTGTTTACTAACTTCTGTGGAGAATATGTTATCTTTTATTTTTTATAGGTAAGGTTCAGGCAAGAATGAAGGCAGGCAGGCAGGCAGGGAGAGAAGAAGCATTTTTATTTATTTTATTTACTTGTTCATACTGGTTTTCTCCTGAGCCCTGGATCATAAACCCAGGTCTTTGCATTGTATGTGGACTATATGCTGCTTAGAGGAGGTACACTTTTTCCAACTAGGCCACCAGGGTGCACCTATTATTATTTTTTAAATAGAGCTTTAACTTCCTGATGACTATGCAAATGAGGCAATTTTGCTCTAGTTTATAGAAAACTATTTATTAGACATCTAAACCTGAATAATTTTAATTGCCTACCTAATATTATATGTCAAATCAGAATGAGAAGCAGGGTACAGTGGATTTAAATAGAGAAAAAAACTTTCTCACTAAAGAAATACTATAGATTAGACTGAGGAAATACACGGTACATCTCAGAAACATCCCTCAAAGACAGAAGTTAGAAACAAGGTAAAGTAATTTTAGACAGAGTTATTCATATACTAAATCCTTATTACTTGATTTTACAAAATGGACTGACTAGAATTAGGAGTAACCTGTTATCAGAGAAACAGGCTTTTCTATTCTACTGTGTATACTAATATTAAGATCAAATTCATAATCAGAATTAGCAAATCCTGACACATACATGATCATCCCACTTTATTTTCTTCTAAACCTCTTTATAATGTACCAAATTGGAAATACTCTAAAACATACTAATTACTAGCAAATTTGTAAAGGTAACTTCCTATCATCTTCTTTTGATAACTTCCAATAGTAAATCTGTGATTGTGCCATAACTGATGGTTCTTAAACATGAACATAGTCTAATCCTATTTTATAGACTATCTCACAGAAGAGATCTTAAAAATGTAGTCAGTGTAACATTTGTTTCTGTTAAAAGATGTTCCGAGGTCTTAGCAAGGTCAGTTTAGATCTATGTCTCATTAAGTATTACTAATTTAATCCAAAATGTATCATCTGTATACCTAATAAGAGTAGCTTCTATTTTCATCATCCAATCTGTTATTCATTTATTAAATATTATCCTAAGGTAGAGATTCCAATGGAATATCACTTAAAGTTTGACATAGAACCAAAAATAGCCAGTATTTATAAGGGTGTGCAGAAGGCTTTCACACACTGATATTTAGGCCTTCATTTATTCAACAGCTTTGTCAGAAATTGAGAGTCAATCACTGGCTAGATACTGGGGACACTATGGTAATCTTTACAATAACTCCACAGCAGTGATTGTCAAAATGTCTTCTCAGAACCAGAAGCATCAGCATCACCTGAGAATATGTTAAAACCACATGCTTTCAGGTCTCACCCCTGATATACTGAATCAGAAATTCTGGGGGTAGAGTTCAACAATCTATGTGTTTTTCTTTCTTTAAGGATGGTACCGACAGGAACGAATGCGAGTAGGGAGGCAGGAAGAGATAAGGAAGAAGCATGCATTTATTTTTATTTAGTTATACATCTTGGTTGTTCCCCCTGGCCCCAAGACACAAACTTAAGTCCTTGTGATGTACGTGGATCATACCAGCAACTTAACCACTAAGCCACCAGAGTACACCAGCAATCTATCTTTTAACTGACTTTCCAGGTATTTATGATAGATGCTCATTGGAAAACCACTGCCTTATGAAGTATCCCGTTGCATTATAAGAAAATGGAGCTTCAGAGAAGGACATAACAAAGTTGAGATACAAGAAACTTTTTCCCTATCATTTATCCCCAGAGGTTAGAAAAGTGTTTGGCATATAATAAGGACATACAGTAAAAACTTGCTGGATGAAAAATGAATGAATGAATCCTCTGGAGTTACCCAACACCCAATAACAGCAATAGTTGAGACAATGTAAACAATGTAATACTAACATACTGAAAATATACATATTGATAATGAATGTGTTTTTTTCTGGAAAGATATTTACCATGACATCAAGAATTATAATTTAAAAACTATTATTTTTGATCCTTGCATAAAATAAGCAGCAACCAAAGTGATCACTACTTAAATGATACCATTTTTCCATACCTTGTTATTTTGCCTTAATTTACTTAACTCTAATTTATACTTTTCTGCTTCTTCTAGAGCTCTATTCAAGCGAACTTCTGTGGCACTTTGGCTAGTGGCAGTTTGTTTTTCCAGTCGTCTTTTATTTTCCAATTCCTGTACAATAAAAAATATATATTAAATACTGATAGTATATATATATATACATATATATATGTGTGTGTGTGTATTTATGTTTTCTCTATTAGTTTGCAACATTTTGTATTTCCACATCCCTTGCTTTCTCCCCATATTTTATACACACGGCCAAAGCTGAACACTGAGTGACACAAGTCTCAGGAAATTCTTACCCTGAATCTCTTCAGGAAGATATATTCTTAAAAGCTGTAGACATAAATTAGGCTTTAAAATTACTTTATGTTTGGAATTTTCTGCCTCTTTTTACTAGCTCCAACATGCAGTATGTATGTCTCCAATACTTACAAGTTACTCTATAACTATGATTCTTTCTTTGGGAACATTCCAAAACACCAATGTAAGACATAAACTCATACATGCTGTGTTTGTAGAAACCTGACAGAATATATCATTTAAGAGAATATCTGTTAAATACAGAGCATTCTACTTTAGTCTTAAAATTCCAATTCTGAACCCCCCAAAAAAAGATCTTATGGATTATTTTCTACATATTGAGGTGGGTTTAGTCTGCATTTCTGTAAATATTCTACAAGATGCTACTGCATACTGTCTACGGGCCACACATGAAGAAACATGAACATATACGATAAATACCAAACTCCATCATAATCTCTTGCCATAGTCATCACCTTCAATTTTATCAGTTCTTGACTCTCCCAAAAATCCATGGTGTTTCTTACTTCTGAGATTTTGTTCATGTTCTTCCTTCTTCCTGGATCCTGCCCTACTCCTTATTTTTACCTGTTAATACCTATTTGTCATTTAAGACTCAGCTAGAGCTGTGCAAGAGAGTGTGTTTTTGTTTTTGTTTTAAGAAAAAACGTGCCAGGAGGAAGAAAGTATTTTACTTTAGTTTTAGTTAGCTGTTCACATTGGTTGTCTGCCCGAGCTAGGACAGGGTCCTTGGGATGTATGTGGACTGTCCTCGTTTGCAGGTGGCTGACCTAACTGCTACTCACTCTATCAGGGCATGTTGCAAGAGGGTTTTACCTTCTCCAAGAAGCTTTCTCTCACTATCCTCCACGATATATATTTCCTCCACTATACTGTAAGCTCCTTGACGATAGAAACTATCTTAATTTTGGCATTCCCAGCACTTTAGTGGCATAGAGGAGGCACTAATGAAATGTTTACTGAACTTAATTTTTTTATTACTTAGCTCATTCTTCTTTGCATCACCTACAATGCCTAGTACCAAATCTTATACAAAACTGATAATAACATGGAGTTGAAATGATGCAGTTTAAAAATAGAGTTGTCTGTTTCTAATTTTTTTCTCCTGGCTGTATCACTATGTTTTATTTGAAAACGGATCTCCCTAGTCTAAGTAATTAGGGCAAAACAAAACAAAACAAAACACATGCTGTTCTTTATGTGGGCTTCTAAACAAATCACACTGTGTGCGGAGACCAGCTGCTATTACCAGCCTTCTTCACAGCTTTGTGGGTGGTACTACACTAAAAGCAAACCTGATTTATCTCACTGTTCATATGGAAAAGACAGAAATCCTCATTAGCTACAAAGTCCACAATTCCAGTTGCCTCATTTCAGCCTCCTCACATAAGAATGAAAAAAAAATGAATCTTTGCCTTTCTATTTCCTGCTGGTGACTTTGTAAATTACTTCACAGAAAAATAAAACCATTTTTCATCACAGGATGTTCCCCTTCCTTCCTCTGAACCGAAACTGTCCCAGAGAAGTGAAAAAGTACACTGATAATCAGAAGAACAGTAGAATAAAAAAGTAAAGTTTTCTTATGTAAGTAAATCCATTAAAGAATGGGGACACTTTATCAAAAACTTCAACTAAAAGCAGTTCTGCTTTCCATCACACTCAAGTACTTTTTTCGAAGTGAAGATAAAATACCAATATTATTAGGAGAGCTAGCATTCTGAAAACAGCCAATAAAGTTAATCTATGGTTACCAAAAAATTAAGCAGTACATATTGCTAGAGAAAATTTTTATGAAAAAATCTAAAGCTCTGAGTTTTACATTAGTTAAAAAAAAAAAGTTGAATCACCTAAAGAAAATCAAATCTAACTTTAAAACTCAAATAGGATGTATGAAATCCAAGAAGAAATATTTTGTAATTCTATTACAATTTAAAAAGTCACTTATAAGGTAAGGGTAGGAAGGGGCATGGTCAATAGCCATAGCACAAGACAAAATGCAAAATGCAGTAAATGCTTTGTCTGATGAGGGAAAATCAGATCAAGACAACTAATGATCAGATAAGGTTCTAGAAAAAGTGGCTATAATGCAAAAAGAAATGAACTTGGAGCCAGAAAACCAGCCAGCTGGGTATATTTCCACATCTGAAATTGAGAGTACTAATATCTATACCTAATAGATTTTACTTATTTATAAATCACTATGTGCCAGGTACATGATAGACATGTGATAATTAACCAAAATTCCTTCTTTCATTCCAATGGAAGAGACAGATCTATATATACATACACACACAGATATATTCTCACATGTAATACATGGTATTGGTAAGGACTATGAAAAAATAAAGAATAAGAGCAATGAAGGAAGGGCATTAAGTATTTAATATAAAGTGGTTAGGGGAGGGCTTCCAAATGAGTAAATGGTTCATGTAAAGATCTGGAAGTAAGAATTAAAGACTGAAGAAATAATGAAGATGAAGACCTTGAGATAAGAATATACTTAGCACATTAGAAGATCAGAAGTGGTGAGTATGGTTTCATCTGAGTGACAAACACACTGGTTTAGGTCTTGACAGAAGAAATAGGGTAGATAAGCTTGGGAGACCTTGTAAGCGCCATCTAGGACTTTGGAGTGTAAGGTGTGGGTGTGTGCATGTGTGTGCACGAATGCGTGTGTATGTTTTACCCTAACTTGGTTTAACCTAACTTGTTTTAACCTAAATTTTAATATAACCTAGCATGGTATTGCTACTGAATGTAGGAAATGAGAGAGAGAGAGAGAGAGAGAGAGAGAGAGAGAGAGAGAGAGAGAGAGAGAGAGAGAGAGCACAAAGAAGGACTGCAGAGGACAGGGAAGCAAAGAGCTTCCTTCAAGGCATAAAAAGTTTAACATACCCAGTGGATATATCAAGTGGAAAACAAAATGCCTAAAGAAGAGGTCAAAGAAAGAAATAGAAATGTGGAGTGATCAATATGAGTGGTATACAAATCCATGGAAGTGAATGAGTGCTTAAAAATATATTACAATGTCTAGAATGCAGTATAAAAATCACTAAACAGCTAAAAAGCTGGTAAATGTGACTGATATCCAGGTGAAGATCAATCACTAGATATAAACCATAAGTGAAAATTATAATGTGAACAGCAGATAAGGTCGTTGAAACACCTTTCTGAATATATACATTCAAAGCAAAACAATAATATAAAGAGAAGATAAACCGAAGATAAAAGAGACTTAAAGAGAACTTCTATAAATGAGCAATATATCAAACGAACACTACACTGGTAGAAATAAAAGCAGTTTGATACTGCAACAAAAATATCAGTAAACTCTTTAAGACACAGCAATAAATTATCCAAATAAAGAAAATAAATACTGCAAAGAAAAAAAAAGCTGAAAACAAACAGCTCATCAGTGACCTAATATCACTAATATTATTAGAGAAATAATATCAAGTGGTTTAATAAAGTATAACTGGACTCCCATGTGAAGATAGAAAGGAAGGGGTACAGGAAAAATATTAGAATAATAGTCAAAATGTTGAAATTTGATTAAAACTATAAACCTTAAATTCAAAAAACTCAAAAACTTCAAGCAGAATAACCATTATGAAATTGCCGAAAACGCAATGCTTAAGAAAACAGAGATAAAAGCTATTACACATGAAGGCAGAAAGAAAAGAATGACTGAACTTTCTGTAAGAAACTACAAAACTTAAAAGCAATGGGATTACCTTTTTAAAGTACTAGAAAACTGTCAATAATTCTATATCTAGGGGGAAATGCCCTTTTAAAATGAAAGGGCCCAACATACCTGAATGAACACAAAACTGATAAAATCTGTGGATGGTACCAATGTCAGTTTCCTGGTTTTGATATTATACTATAATTATATTAGATGTCACCATTGAAGGATACTATCTTCAGTTTGGGTAGTTCTGTACTAACATCATACTCTGCTGAAAAACTAAAAGGTGTTTGTTAAGATCAGAACATAACAAAGATGCCCACAATTACTATTACTATTCAACACATTATCGAAAGTCTTGGCCAGAGCTATTAGGCCAGAAAAAATAAAAGGTAAACAAATTGTAAAGGAAGAAGTAAAACTATCACTTTATACAGATGACATATAATAGAAAACCTAAAAACTGCGTAAGAAGTGCTACTTGAAATAACAGCAGTCTACAAAATCAGTGAAACTCAGCTGTTTCCATATATAAACAATAAACTATCAGAGAGAGAACGGAAGAAAACAATACCATTTATAATCACATCAAAAGAATAAAATACCTAGGAATAAATGTAACCAAGGAGGTGAAAGGCCCTGCACTGAAAACTGTAAGACATTATTGTGGCATGCCCTGGTGGCCTAGTGTATTAATCCATCGCCTCTAGCTGGTTCAGTCTACAAACATCCCGAGGACCTGAGTTCACAACCCAGGGCCAGTGGGGACAACCAAGATGAACAACTAAATAATATAAATGAAATGCTTCTTCCTCCTCTCTCTCTTTCCTTGCCTGCCTGCTTGCTCACCTTCATTCATGCCTGTATCTTACCATAAAAAAAAAAAAAAATCGAAAGAAATGTAAGAAGATACAAAGAAATGGAAACATTCCATGCTCAGTGATTGGCAGAATTAACTTTGTTAAATGACCACTTTACCAAAGCAATGTGTGTGTATGAATATATGTATGTATATATATGTACATATACAATGTAATTCCTATCATAATCAAAATGGCAGTCTTCACAGAAATAGAACACAAGAAGTCCTAAAATACCTCAAATAGCCAAAGCAATCCTGAGGAAAAAGTTCAAAAATGCTCCCCGATTTCAAATTATACTAGAAAGCAATCATAATCAAAACAATATGGTATTAGAATAAAAGCAGACACATAAACTATTTGAATATAACTGAGAGCTCAGAAATAAGCCTATAGTTAAGCGGATAACTAAGTTTTGACAATAGGGCTAAGAGCATATAATGGAGAAGGAAAAGTCTCTTCAATAAATGGAGTTGGAAAGTGGAACATACAAAAAAAAAAAGCTTGACCACTATTTTATATCACATAAAAATTAATTCTAAATGGATTAAAGACTTGAATATAAAACCTAAAACCATAAGGTACACAGAAGAAAACACAGGCAATAACTCTTTGACATTGGCTTTAGAATTAACTTTGTGAATTTGTCTTGAATGGCAAGGGAAACAAAGTAAAACTAAACAAAATTATATTGAACTAAAAAGTTTCCATAAGAAAAAATCATCCCCATAATGAAAAGAAACCATACAGAGAAAGGACTAACATCCAAAACATATAAACAACTTGTAAACTCAACAACAATAAATGTTTAAAAAATAAGCAAAGGCTCTCAACAGACATTTTACCAAAGACATACAGATGACCAATAGACACATGAAAGATACTGATCATCATTTATAACTAGGGAAAGGCAAATCAAAAACACAATGAGAATCATCTCATATCACTTAGAATAGTTATTATCAAAAAGAAACAATACTGGTGGGGATGTGGGAAAAAAGGAACTCTTGTACATGCAGGAGTGTAAATTCTTGACTAATTGCTCTAGCTATTGTTCTAGCAATGATAAGTGTGCACATCCTTATCTCATTCCTGATCTTAAAGGAAACAATTTCAATTTTTCACCACTATGATGTATGGCCTTTACTTTATGTTCCTCTTATCCAATTTTATGTAGTTTTTATCACAAATGGGAACTAAATCTTGTCAAATGATTTATCTGCATCTGTTAATAGAATCATAAAGTACTGAGAATTTTGTTGATGTGGTTGATTAATTTACATATGTTGAACCATGTTTGCATCCCTGGGATAAATCCCACTTGGTCATAACAGAAGATCCTATTCATGTATTATTGTTAGATTTGGTTTGTTGAGATTTTTTGCATCTATGCTAATCAGATATTGGTCTGGAAGTGTTGCCTGTTCTTCAATTTTTGGAAGAGATTAAGAAGGACAGATATTAATTCTTCTCTGAAGGTTAAATCTTTACAAATGTAAAGCCATTTTGTCCTAGTTTTTATTTCTGGAAAGAATTTTGAGAGCTTCAAATTTCTCGTGATAGCTCACCCAACTTTTTTCATTTCTTCCTGATTCAGTCTAGGTAAAATTTGTCTAAGAATCTGTCCAGTTCTCTAGGTTGTTCAATTTACTGGCATATAGCTACTAATAGTTTATTATGAGTTTTGTATTTCTGAGGTATCTGTTGCAAGTCTCCCCTTTTATTTCTGATTCCAGTTACGAGAGTTTTCTCTTTTTTCTTAGTGAGCCAAAGGTTTGCCAATTTTATTTTCTCAAAGACTTAGCTTTTG
This sequence comes from Solenodon paradoxus, assembly GCA_004363575.1. NCBI lineage: Eukaryota > Metazoa > Chordata > Mammalia > Eulipotyphla > Solenodontidae > Solenodon > Solenodon paradoxus. The sequence continues at coordinate 12,875 of RJWH01003448.1, forward strand.
GTTTCATTAATCTTTTGAATTGTCTTTTTCTGTTTATTTCTGCTCAAATTTTTTATTGTTTTTCTTCCTTTCCTTCTATTGGCATCAACTGTTCTTTTCTCTCTAGTTGCTTTAGATATAGATTGTGCATTCATAATTTTTCTTGTTTTTTGAGGTTGGCCTAGTTTGCTATCAACTTCCCTCTCAGTACTGCTTTTGTCATATCCAACAAGTTCTCGCAACTTGTGTCTTCATTATCTTTTGTCTTCAAGTACTTTTAAATTTATGTCTTGATTTCCTCTTTTATCCAAGTCATTTAGAAGCATCTTTAATCACCACATAATTTGGAATTTTCCCATTTCCTTTTTGGTGATTAATTTCTAGTTTTATGATATGATCTGGGAAGATGTTTGGCATGATTCAGTCTTCTTAAATTTGTGATTTGTTTTTCCAACAGATGGTCTATCCTTGAGAATATTTGATGAGCACTTGAGAAAAATCTGAATTCTGTAGTTGTTGGGCAAAGTGTATGGTATATGTCTCTTAAACAATATATTCTAATTTGTCATTTAAGATTGTCCCTGCTATTTTGGGGGTTACAATTTTATTGTAGGATTGTCTTCTAATCAGTTATTGGAGTCTATGTTTATCTTTCAAACTTAGATTTAGTTTCCTATATATAGCAGAAAGTTGGTTAGGTGTTTTAATCCATTTGGCCACTCTATCCCTTTTGATCAGTGAGTTCAATCCATTAACATTTAGGATGGTTACTGATACATAACTATTTTTCACTATATTGTTTTCTGGGTATTGTCGCAAACAGTACATTTGTTATTCTCTTTTAGGTGCTTTGAAAGTATTTATGTTGTGTTTGGTTTCCCCTTTCATTTGTGACTACCCTGGGGTTTATGTAAAAGTTTTTAATGCTTATAACCTGTTTTTACTTCACAGTAAGTCTTGAGCTCATTCTAACAGTCCACATTTTAGTCTCCTCCACTCCACTTAAATTTTTAATGTCTTGCTGCTTTTAAGTGAGATTTCTTTTCATTTTATGGAACTTTCTTTAGTATTCTTTGTAAGTCCAGTTCCATAGCAATGAATTCCTTTAACTTTTGTTTGTCTGAAAAGCTCTATCATTGTTTCTCTTCTAAGTGATAATCTAGCCAAGTAAAACATTCTTGGTTAGAAATCTTTTTCTTTTAGCACTTTGAATATATCATACTATTCCATTCTGACTGTGAGGTTTCTGCGAGAACTACATCAACAGTTTTATGGGGCAGGGGTCCTTTGTGTATAACTAGTTTTTCTCTAGCTACTTTTAAGATTCTCTAGCTTGTATTTTTATTATTTTTAAAGACAATGTGTGTATGTATACATGGAACTTTCTGAGCTTTCTGTATCTGAGTTGTTTCCTTCTCAAGTTATAGAAATTTTCAGCTATTATTTCTTGAAATGTGATGTCTCTTTCTCTCTCTCCCCTTCTAGAAACCCAGTGATATAAATGTTATTCTTCTTGATGCTATCCCATAAGTTTGCATTCAATTGGGGGATTCTTTAGCCTACTTTAAGTCCCTCTTATATTCTTTAGCTCCATTAATTATTTTTGGAACTGCTTTGTATTTTCTTTGTTGCAGTTCTTTTTTTCCCACCATTGTTTTCCTGATTTCAGTGAGTATCATTAAAAATGTTGCTTTTAAGTTTTAATCAGGTAGTTTATTTTTGTTGCAGCAACATTTTACCCTGGGGCTTGTTTGGGTTCATAATTTGTGTGTATTCTGTCTTTTCATTCTATGTTTATTTCTATGGGTTAGGCTTCCCTGATATAAAGGCTTCATGTCAGGGTATCAAGTGGGAAAGTGTCGGTCTGGGAGGTTGGTTTGGAATGCTGGGCTTCATTTAGATGTTTGATCTCAGCATTCATCACAATTGTTAAAGCTCTAGAATGAGCACTGTGTTGAGGCCTGAGAGTCCTGCCTACATGGCTGGAGTTGAGGTAGAAAAAGCATTGGTTTCCCTCAGAGTAATAGGCATGAACAACAAGGCACAAAGTAAGAGACTCAATATATGTGGACATAGTCACATATCCCACAGTCCTACCAGAGGCCCCTGATTAGTAAGAGCTGGGAAATTATGGTCACAAAGCACACCCCATATGACAATCCCTCAGTTCTCCAGAGGTATAGCAGTCCCAACATGGGGTGGCAAATGACCCCTGGAGCCTTGGGGTAGGAACTCTAGGAAGTACCTAACAAACAACAGAGTTGTTTAGCAATAGCCCAATGTGGGCAGTTTGCTGCTTTGAAGGAGTCAGCTGCAATGATCTTTCCTGAGAGAGCAGGAGAACAGAATGCTCTTTTCCAGGAACCCAGCTATATTCTACAGATCTGGCTGTCCTGCTGCCAACCTGGAGATGAGAAACTGTGAACTGAAACAGACCAGCACAAGTGAGCTAATAGGGGAGGGGAAGGGCATTCCCCACTGAGACCTTCCTGCAATGTTAGCCTCCGATGTCTACACTATGCAGAAGCAGTGTCTTGGTTCACAAGGTCACTAGTCCACTTTCCATTCCTCATCAAGGTTTTGTTTCAAGGATAAAAAGTTGCTTGCCAAGTCTGGGGACACTCATTATAAGGGATATCCCTTTATTTCCAGGGAGGGTATACATAAAACTGGTCTCTCCCTATGGCCCTGGGGTTTCCAAACAGGGCAGCGTGACACTAAGACAATTGGTTCTCCTACTGTTTATGAAGGTGTTCTTCTCTTTGTGAGGCTGATACCCACTACTTTTTAAAGGTACTAGTTGCTAAGTGGGTGTATTATTGTTGCGCCTATAAGGAGGGCAGGTCATGAGCGCAAGATCTTCACAGCTGATGTACTTGAAATCAAAAAACCTAGATCATCTGTTTATATTGTGCATAAATACATGAAATATATGAACCAGGGTTGGTTCCAGTTCAACATGGTAATCTATTAGGATCCCAGATTCTCTTCCTCCCCACAAAAAAACTAGGAAGCAACTAATCTGCAGACACAAACATTGAAGAAAATCAGAATTAGTAACTATATAGACAACAGCAGCATTTAACAGCACAAAGAGTAGATGAAAACATCTGGTTTTGGTGCTACATGGTAGTGTTAGGATACAAATCCTTAGAGATAAAAGAGCCATGGTGAGGTGGTGGGGTCTCAGGAAAAATAAGGTCTAGCAGACATGAAAGACTAGCTTCAGCATCAGAGAGCACACCAGCAGGATCATGATCACCAAGCTGAGGAAAAGGAGTCTCAGCATAGAGCAAAAAGATAACCAGGGCAATAAGTTGAGTTTCAGCTACTGAGGGAAAACACCACCTGTCATCACTGTGATGGAAGTGCAGGACCTGACAACTGGAAATCCCACCCCCAGGACTAAGGGCACCAGAAACAGTGTCCTTGGGACCATGTATCTCTGAGGAAGTCTCCCAGAATGGAGAAATCTTCAACAACTACCAGCTAGCATCACTCTGTGGGTGAAGGTGGAACTGCAGCCTGCTTGCTGAATTTGAGTTAACAACAATCTACTGCTAGACTTTACTGTTCAGACCTGTGATGCTGGGAGAAAGCTCTGTATGTCCTAGGCAAACTTTAACCCCATGGGCTGGACTCTCAGGCTTCAACACAAGGTCCACTTCAGAGCTCCAACTAACACAATCAGTGTTGAGGTCACATAACTAAAGAATCAGCAGTGTTCAAACCAATATCCAGGTCTATCTGGTGCAAGTCAACACCCTAACACAAGGCATCACTTCAGGGAAATGTAACCCACAGAAATAAAGACAGAATGCCAGAAAGAGTGAAGACACAGAGAAATATATGAGAAATAACGAATCCAATTAAAACCTCAGGGAAATCTGAATGCAACAGATATATACAAACTACCTGAGAATCAATTTAGGGCAACAGTAATAAACATACTCATAGAAATCAAGAAAACAATAGAGGAATAAAAAGAGAATCACAGCAAAATAAAGAAAATATTAGGCAGCTCAAAACAGATATCAAAGAAATAAAAAACACAATAACTGAACTAAAGAACTCAACAGAGGGACTCAAGAGTAGGATGGACAAAACCTCCAATATAATCAGTGAGCTAGAGATAGGGCAGAAGAATGCACTCAAGCAAATCAGCAGAGTTAAAAGACTGAAAAGAAATGAAGATAGCATATGAAACCTGTGGGGTAGCATCACAAGGAGCAACATTCACATCATGGGGGTCCCAGGAGAAAAGAAAAGGGGACAGAAATTGTTTAGAAGAAATAATGGTTGAGAATTTCCCAAACCTGAGAAACAAAGGAAACCTTCAGACCCAGGAAGCTCAAAGAGTTCCAAACAAAAAAATCAAACACCGTACAGCAAGGTGCATTGTCACCAAAATCTAAAAGAAACAAGATAAAGAGAGAATATTAAAAGCAGGTAGAAAACAAGTCAAATACAAAGTATCCCCCATAAGACTGTCAGCAGATTTCCTCAATAGAAAATCTACAGGTCAGAAGGGAATGGCATGATATATTCAAGTGCTGACAGAAAAGCATCACCAACCTATGATTCTCCATGCTAACAGATAATCATTTAGAACCAAAGGAATAAAAAGCATATCAGATAGCAAAAGTTAAAAGAATACATTACCACATAACTAGTTCTACAAAATGTACTAAAGGAAGCCCTAAAAAATGTAAAGAAACTCCACTTAAAAACAGCAAGATAGGCGCACCCTGGTGACACTAGACAGCCCACATACATTCCAAGGACCCAGGTTTGAGACCTGGGGCCTGAGGGAACAACTAAGATGAACAACTAAATAAATACAATTAAAAAAAAAAAAACAGCAAGATAGCAAAACATAAAAAGTGAGGAGGAGGAGAAGAGAATAAAAATGTGGATGGTTAGAATAGGCTCAAGACTAACGTGCTTTCAGATAAAAACAGGAAATTAATGTAGAATTTCTAATGCGAACCTCAAGGTAACCTCAAAACACATTACAGGGAAAAAGAAAAGAAGAAAACAAAAAGGGAAACCAATCAAAACACAACTGCATTCAACCCACCTAAGAAGAGAAAGAAGAACAAAGGCACTCTCCCTAATGACACCCAGAAAGCAACTAACGAAACGGTAATAAACACTTATAACAAGATAGACTGAACTCACCAATTAAATACCATAGGGTGGTCGAATGAATTAAAAAGCATAACCCACCTTCTGTTACATTCAGGAAACTCAACTTCATATAAAAGATAAAGCTAAAAGGGAACAGTTCGAAGACAATCTTGCAGTTGACTAGCAACCAAAAAAAAAAAAAAAAAAAGCACAAACATATCAGAAAACTAGACATCCAACTAAAAGCAATAACAAAAGACAGAGATGGAAATTAATAATGATTAAAGGGTCTATCTATAAAGAAGATATAACACTTATTAACATATGCATCAAAAGAAGGAGCATCAAAATACATTAAGCAAGTATTATCAAAACTAATGAGAGACAATGACAGCAACACAATAGTAGAAGACTTCAACAACCCACTTATAACAATGGATAGATCAAACAGGTAGAAAATTAACAGGAAAACAACTTTAAATGACCAATTGGAGCAGATGGATCTGACACACATACTGAACACTTCATCCAAGAATTACAGAATGCATTCTTCTCAATTGCATATGACACAGTCTCAAGGACAGATCACATGTTGGGACACAAAATATGTCGAATTTACAAAGACTGAAAGAACACCAAGCATCTTCTCTGACCACAATAGGTTAAAATTAAAAATCAACCACAAAAAAAAAGCTGGAAGAATTAATTGCAGACTAAACAATATGCTTCTGAATAACTTGGGTAAAAGAGGAAATCAAAGAAGAAATTAAAAAGGATTTAGAGACAAATGACAATGAATGAAGATGTGAGGTACCAGAATTTATAGGATATAACAATGGCAGTACTAAGAGGGAAGCTCATTGCAATCCAGGCCTATCTCAAGAAACAAGAAAAATTGTAAATAAATGATCTAACCCTACAGCTAAACCAACTAGAGAAAAACAATTGAAGCCAAAAATCAACGGAAGAAAGAAATAATAAAGTTCAAGCATAAATAAAATAGAAAACAAAAGGACAATCCGTACCAGTGAAAACAAAAGTTGGTTCTTTGGAAAAAAAAATTCAAACCATTGACTACTAGAATAATCATGAAGAAAAAAGAGAAAACTCTCATAACCACAATCAGAAATGAAAGGGGAGAAGTCAACAATGGATACCAGAGAAATATAAAATATCATAAGAGAACATATAAACAGCTCTATGCCAATGAACTGGACAACCTAGAGGACAAGGACAGATTTTAGAAAAATACAGTCTACTGAGACTGATGCTGGAAGAATTGGGAACCTTCAACGTATATATTTCAAGCAAGGAAATTGAAGAGGTAATCAAAAGCCTCTCTAAGAAAGTCCAGGATCAAATGGCTTTACTAGTAAGTTTCAGCAAACATTCAGAGAAGAATTAATACCTATTCTTCTCAAGCTCTTCCAAAATACTGGAGAAGGGAACACTCCCAAACACTTTCTATGAGGCTAACATTACACAGACATCACAGCTGATAGAGACGTCATCAAGAAAGAAAATTACAAACTAATATCTCTAATGAACATAGAGGCAAAAAATTCTCAGTAAAATATTAGCAAATCGAATACAACAATGCCTCAAAAGTATCATCCATCATGACCAAGTGGGATTTACCACAGGGATGCAAGGATGTTCCAACATACGTAAATCTATTAATGTGATAACCCTATCAATAAGAGAAAGGAGAAAAACCACATGATCATTTTGATCAATGCAGAAAAAGCATTAGACAAAATCCAACACCCATTTATAAATAAAAAAACATGCATAAAATGGGAATAGAAGGTACATACGTCAACATTATAAAGGTCATGTATGATAAACTCACACCCATCATCATACTCAATGGTGAAAAACTGAAAGCATTTTGTCTGAAGTCAGAAACAAGGTAAGGCTGTCCACTCTCACCACTGCTATTGAACATCATACTGGAGGTCTTTGCCAGAACAATTAAGCAGGAAAAAAGAAAAGGAATTAAAAGAGGAAGGTTGTAAACATATCACTATTTCATATTACATGATTACATACGTAGAAAACACTAAAAACTCTATCAAACTATGAGAATCAATGATTACAGTAAAGTGGCAAACTACACAATCAAAACATAAAATCCATTGCGTTTTTATATACCAACATTATGCTAGAAGAAACAAAATCAAGAAAATTACTGTTTATAATAAAAACAAAAAGAATCAAAAACCTTGAAATATACTTTAAAAAGGAGGTAAAAGACAATGAGAACTCTAATCCTTCTTAAAAGAAATAGATGGAAAGATACCCCTTGCTCATGGCTGGGAAGAATCAACATTGTTAAAATGGTCATCGTACCTAAAGCAATAGATAGATTTAATGCAAGCCCCATCAAAGTACCACAGACATATTTCAAGTAAATAGAAGAAAAGTCTTAAAATTTGCATGGAGTAACAAAAAACCTGAAGAGCCAAAGCAATTATGGGGGTGGAGGGGACCAAATATGGAGGTATCACATTCTAAGCATTGAGTGATACTATAAAGCAACAGTGATCAAAACAGTGCAGTACTGGAATAATAACAGAGGCACAGTCAGTGAAACAGAAATGAATCACCAGAAATTGCCTTGTTCACACACTGTCAGTTAATTTACAAAAATGGAGCCAACAGTATGTAATGGAGAAAGGAAAGTCTCTTCAATAAATGGTGCGGGGAAACCCAAACAGCCATATACAAAAGAATGAAGCTAGACCACTCTCTAACACCATTCACAAAAATTAACTCAAAACAGACTAGAGACTTGGACATAGATCAAAAACCATAAAATTCTTGAAAGACAACAGAGGGAAAACGCTCCAAGACATCAGCCTTAGTGAGGGGTGGGGGAAACAAAAATAAACAATTGAGACTACATCAGACTAAACTGTTTCTTCATGACAAAAGAAAACATCACCAAAACAAAAAAAGACGACCTACTAACTGGGAGAAGATATTTGCACTCCATATTTCTGACAAGGGTTTAATAGCCAAAATATACAATGAACTCATAAAACTTGGTAACAGAAAACCAGGCAATCCAATTTAAAAAAATGGGCAGTAGAATTGGAGAGACATTTTTCCAAAGACGATGTACAGATAGCAAACAGGCACTTGAAAAGATGTTCCCTCTTGCTGGGTATTAAGAAAAGGCAAATCAAAGCAACAATGAGATATCACCTTAGAGTTGAGAGACTATTATCCGAAGGTTTGGAAACAACAAATATTGGTGAAGATATGAAGAGGCAATATTTTTACACTATTTGTGGGAGTACACATTAGTATAACCCCTATGAAAAACTGTATGACGTTGCCTCAAAATTAGAATATGGAAACCCCACATGATCCTGCCATCCCACTTCTGGGCATTAACCCAAAATATTCAACGACACAGAGATTTATGCAACTCATATTTAATGCAGCTCTGTACATAATAGCTAAGAATTGGAAACTACCTAAGTACCCATAGTCAGATGGATAAAGATGTGGTACATAAATATAATGAAATTCTACTCAACCATTAGAAGAGATAAAATCTTATCATTTGAATCAGCATGGATGGATCTAGAGGGGATTATGCTAAGTGAAATAAGTGAAAAGAAGAAAGCCAGATACCAGATGAACTCACTCACAGATGGACTGTGAATAGACAAAGCTAAGGAACAGATGAATCATAACCAATCCTTGAACACTGGCAAGAGAACCCTTATAAACTGATGGAAATGTAAAAATGGTAGAACTGGTTTGAAAAACTGACAGTTCCTCAAAAGATTAAACACAGAATTACCAAATGATCTAGCAATTCCACTCCTAGGTATATATCCAAGAGAAATGGAAACATATGTCCACATAAATACGTGTACATGAGTGTTTGCAGCAGCATCACTTAAAATAGCCCCAAAGCAGAAATAACCCAAATATCTATCACTGATAAAAAGACAAATGTTATATACATATAAAGGAATATTAGTCTACAAAAAGGAATGAAGCACTGATATTTGCTACAATGTGGATAAGCTTTGAAAACTTCGTTAACTGAAAGATGTCAGTCACAAAATAATACATATTATATGATCCTATGTATATGAAATGCCCAGAATAGGCAAATCTATCAAGACAGAAAAGCGGTTAGAAGTTGAATAGGGATGGAGGGGACTGGAAATAAGATTGAGGGTATGGTGACTAAAGGGTATGGAGTACCATTTGGGATTGATAATGTTCTAAAACTATTGTGTGATAGTTGCACAAATCTATGAGTACACTAAAAACTCTGAAATATATACTTTTAATAAGAGGTAAGATTTATGTGAATTATTTATCAATATAGTTGTTTAAAATACTCTCCTATACATATGGGGGGAGAGTGTCTAGCAAATACAAACAAAATAACTGAAATAGCAAAAAGTAGTATAAGTACAAGTGTTTAATTTTAATGGTTTAGTGTATCTGTGGCATTAGGTTAGGCAAAGTCACAAAATTATTACCCTTTCGACTGAAGACAGCTGATACTGTAATCCATCACATTTTTTGCTTGCTTCTTCAAAAAGAGTTTTATATTTTTCTGCTTGAGACTGTTGCGAATTAATTGCTCGTTGCTGTCTCACACAATCTTCTTCAAAATTTTTCACTTGAGACTTCAAATCCTGAATTTCATCCTCCTGTATTGATGAAAGTTTAGGTCACATGAAAAAACACATAAGATTTTGTATCAACACAAATTGAAAAGTTTCATATAGCTTTGATGAGAAGGCAATACTTATTTCATGAAGAAAAATTACAGTTCATTTTCATCTTCAAAAGTGGAAGTCAGATATTTTACTTGAGTTTAGTAGCTTACACTTGCTAAGTCTATTATAGAGAATTCTAATTGCTAGCAAGTATTAAAATTCTAATTCTGTGAAAATACATTATCTCAAAACAAAATAAAGTTCAGTATTTACATATAATTTTTGAATTCAGAATTTAACTATGAATTGTATCTAAATGAAGTTATTTTTAAAATGCAATTAAAATTGCTCCTGCCTTTGAAGATTACAGCATTTATTTTGAGAATCTTTGAAACTTACCTTTTTATTGCATTCACATACAACATTATCCAGTTCCTCCTGCATAACACGGAGTTTGGCCTTTAGAAATCTGATTTGTGCTTCTGTGAATTTCAATAAGTGTATTTAATATATTTCACTCAATCTAAGATGCCATCAGTGTTAAAATAGACCATCATTTTCTGAGGAGGAAAAAATGCTCAAAATGGGGAGTCTAACAGAAGATCCCTGCTTGGTGGTACATTAAAGGCACTAAATACCCTAATGTAAAACATAAATGAAAAACAAAGCAATCTAAGACAAAGGAACCATTCACATCTCAACACTGGAACTGAGGAAAGAAAAGGAGAAAAAACAAAAAAATTCTCCTGACTGATATGCTACTTATAAGGTAATTCAAAATATTTCAAACATAATTTACAGTGATCTCAGGTCAGTAATGTCTCCAAGTGTTTTGCAAAAACAAACATCCTCTAGCAAAACTCAACTTCCATCCCATCCCAGCCCAGCCACTGTGATTACAAAATGTCATTGACTATAACACACATCCCAAGTTTGCAGAAGTTAAAATGTAGTGTGTATTTCTTAGAAGTAAAAAAATACACTAAAGCCATCTTCCTGAAGCTTACTACTATAAACCCTCATTAAAGCTACTTTTGGTATTTAATTGCTAGCTAAGATTCTTTATTCAATAATATTATCAGTAAATCTTTGAAGCTTATAGGCTTATAAAAATAAACTGAAAATTAAACTCAAAACTTACAAATCATTCATTCACTCAAAAAATACACATAAATCTCTATTACATTCTATGTAAAGTAGGGAAACAATAAGCCAAATTTTGCCCTAGTGGAATTTATCTTGAGTAAACACCGAACTGTCTCTGAGAAATCATTAGGATAAATCCTGCGGAGCACAAAAATCTCTATACCTACTTCCTATACCAAAGCTCTGCTCATAGAGTACCCTCAGCATTTTCATGGAGGATCAAGAACTATGTTGGTGGCTCTAATCCCACCTAGATTTCTCTGAATTCAATTTTCCTTCCAGTTTCACGTGTAACTCCAGGTTAACAAGAGACAAAAGGAAATGAATATATTTAAAATTATTACATTTGTAGTAGTTGATCTCTAGGGGGACAAAAAAAGTGATTCAAAGAAATGCAAATTTTAAATCACTATTATAATATATTAATGATAAGCTGTTGGGCAAAAAAAAAAAGTTCCCATATAGTTTTTTTTATTTTTGCCTTTTATAACGGAAAACACTAAACATATACGAAAGCAGAGAATAGTTCAATGAAACTCTTCTTAGCTATTACCCATCTTCAACAAGTATTGACTCATAACCAATTCATCTCATTTATAATCACACTCATTCCTCTCACTACTATGTCCCACTAGGTGATTTTGATACAAATGCAAGACATCACATTTTTAAAATGATGTAAAAAGGTTCCTCAATATCGGTTCTAAGTAATTATAAAGATCAAAATAAACAAAAGAAAACCTACCTGTTCCAATGTCTTTACTAACACCACAAAAAATATCATCATCTATAAAATCAGGTAAGCCTTCGTCCTCCAAATGCCCTTCAATTTTGCTAATTGTTTTCTCAAGAGAAAAGTCTGAGAAATCATCCGGAATGGCAACATCATTGGCAGTTTGTACAGAGTATTTTAATTTTATACTAAGAAAAAAAACCCACATATATAGGTATGTTATATATTATACCTAAATGACATAATAGACTTCTTAGTCTTAGATAAAACTTTTATGCTTCATACTTTCAATGATTATATAGAAGACTTAGTATACTTTTAATCTTTATAAATTACAGAACCACAGAACTAGAGAAGACTTTATGAGGATAATTAGTATAAACATATCCTTCAAAAAAGTAAATAGCAAAACTAAGAATATGGTACTCAGCTCCTAGGTTAAATTCAGCCTATGGCTTTTACTTTTACATGCTGCTGGAGAAGAACTGTACAGAATAGTGTCACTCTAGCCATAACTCAGCAAATACTAAAAAACAGTATATCCTGAGAGTTACAGAGTGAAACGTTATTAGCTCATTGGACAACTTCTTTCCACCTAAAGAAACACATTCTAACCATGATCAAAGGTAATCAAAAAGTTAGATTTTATTTTTTTAATGAAGTAATGAAAGAAACATGGAAAAAAAGTTTCCTTTCTAAAGGCACAAAAGAATGCATCTAATACATCAAACCTACAGTTCTGAAAACCTGATTTGTAATTTTTTACTTACTGTGAAGACTAACCTACCCTTTAAAATACAAGCAATGTCTTCAGAATTCTATTTGAAAAAAACACCTCTTCTTTGAAAAGTAAACTTGAAGTCCAAAAATAAAATAACCTTTTCCAGTTATGTACTTACATATGTAGTATATATTTTCTATGAACCTCTTTTATATTTATTTTCTCTTCTTTACCCCTTCACTCTATTTTTCTCTTTTATTCAGAAAACAAAAGTTATTTAGCCAATTAAAAAAAGAGACAAGTTAAAAAAAATTTTTTTTCTAGGATTATAATCCATTTATCAGTTTGGGTAAGTAACAGATATACAAATTTAGTAACTCAACTGTGAATAAGAAGCTGGTACAACCCACTGCAGGTGTAACCCTACTTTTCAAAAACATTTTGTAACCTAGAGCCTCTTGGCTCCCCTTTTATACTTAAAATACTAAGCATAGTCTTGAATTCTTTTTCATCAAGAACAACAGAATATACACTATATTATAGTCTCATTTAGAGCATACCAGATCATTCTGTATCTCAAAACACAATAATGTATGGAGCTCTTTTAAATGCTCAATGAGTAGAATACAATTTGATAGTCTATTTGAGAGAACTAGGCAGAAAAAGACACCTAGATACTTCCCTCAGTTCCACAAAAATATTTCACTAAAAGTGTTTTAATAATTTGAAATGTGATGATTCCGTTTAAGAATGTGGTATAAAATGTTTATTAACTGCTTCAAGGTATTTCTGATAGAAAATGTTCTAAATTATTGAATGTGGTTAAGATATATACAGTATAATTTTATAAATTTGAGGTATAAAATGACCTGGAGAAACAGAAAGAGCATAATAACTAAGAATTATGGTACTTTGAATTATAGAACTAAAAACAGAGAGTAATACTTTAAAAACTATTATACCTTGAATTTGTTTTCCTTCCTTTATTTGCAGAGTGTAGTCTGTTTTGAAACTTGTTTACTGGATCAATGCTTTTAGTCTTTGGCTACATGAAAAGAATTTAAACTATTGATTAGATTTTAGTCATTTGCCAAGGAAAGCCAATTTTATAACAGACGGAACTGTACTTTGCTACACAGAATTCTTTTCGTGGAATAAATAAAATTGTACTTTGAAGAACACCCAGAATTGTATAGCTGGATAAGACCTAGGATATCACTAAGACCAAAATATTCAAAGATAAGGAAAATAGGTCCCAAAGAGTCAAAAATATTCAGTTAACTAAAGGAAAGTTGATGTTTGACTCAATTTAGCTCACTGATTCTTCACTAGAGAGGCCTTCATATGTACTCTTCTCTGGGAGTAGATTCCCACAGGTGGAGAAAATGCAGATCTCAGCACCTGGAATAGTGATTTCTACACTGCAAATATTTTAAAGGAATGAATAAATCTTTCAAATCACATTCTATGAGTATTTTTTCTTTATCAAGTCTTCCATCTAGTAAATCTGGGCTTCACAGAAAATACTAAAATTCCTTAGGTTATACACTAATTTCACTAATTTTTCCCCAATCTATTTCCAAATTATTCATGGAAAATATCAGATAAAAAAAATTAACTTATTCTGAGCACCATTTCATGTCTTCCAAGTATCCAGGTCAATATTCTATTTCAACAGTCATCCCCCTTTCTGTTTTGTCTAAGAAATGACTAAAAAATTACCTAAATTCTACAGAATGTGATTGCATTTGCAGAAAGTGACTTCATACCTTAGTTTCTGAATGTGGATGAGCTGCACCTTCAGATAAGGGACCTCTACAAACCAAAAATAAATATTATATGTTAATAACAGATGATACCAGGCTGCGACACAATAAAATTCAACAGCGATTACATTTGAAAGGGAAATATATAACTATTGAGTAGACTTTGCTTTTCATTCTAGTTATTCATATGTTAATTCATTTTAAATGAGTGTCACAAATAAGAAAAGTGTTTTGGTTAAATAATTCATCTTTCAGAAGATAAACTATAATGCCAACATTTTTGTTGGAAAATATATACACAAATTTTAACAAATGGAATTTATAAGGAATGATTACTGTCTACATACAGGGATTATCTATTTTACAAAATGATTCATCACAGGGTGTCTTATTGTAAACTTAGTGTTATCCTTTGTCCAATACATTTAGAAACTCAGTGTCTGTTTTCTCATTACACTGTGAACCTCATGTGGGTAGGAATCATGTCTGCTTTATTTGCTGCTCTCTCTATGTCTAGTACTTGGCAGAGTAACTGGCATATAAGCTCTTAAATTGCCACTAAATATTTGTTAAATGATGAATATGATAAATTCATTTTTATACACAAAGTTTTCAAAATAGTTTAAAACAATGTGTATTTATAGGGGTCTGTAAACTATGGCCCACAGCCTGAATCCACCTATATTTACACTTGTCTACAACTGTTTCTCACTACACCAGCAAAGTCAAGGGTCTGCAACAAAGAATGCATTACCAAAATGAATCCAAAAATATTTACTCTCTGGCTATTTACAGGAAAAGTTTTTCTACCTTTGCTATAGGAAAAGTTTTTCTACCTTTGCTCAACTGTCTAGATCATCTCCAACACATGTATGAATATTTCTGAACACTCCCCACATTAATATCTACTGTTAGGAAAAACAAAAACAAACTCCATCATCTCCCCTGAGAAATTATAATCATAATAAAGAACATAAAAACAAAATTACTTTGTCAGATGTCACCTACTGAATTGTCTTGCATCAGTTTTCTCAATATTGAGTACAAAAATATACTTAATATACTTAAACAGATATTAAACACAACCTCTTAAAGAACTAGAAACAATTGCAGGGAGAAAAAAAAAGAAGACTTCTAAAATACCTTAAAAAAGAAAAACTAAACTATCATTCTCACAGATGACATGAAAACGCTTTCAAATTGTATACAAAATTTAAGTGTTTTCTTTAATCACCCTTATTTCAAATCAATATTTCCCATTTACTTACATTTTCTTCACCTTCCATTTCCTCAACTTACACCATATATACATAACTTATCAGTCAAGACATTCAAGCTATTTGTCTCCTGCAGGTTTAGCAGAATATCACTTTGCTAGTGCTAGTCTATCTCCATGAAAAATGAACTAAAACACAATATTGATTATTCTTGTTAAGCTTATCCATGAAAGTTCTGCACATAATATGGTTTAAATGATTTGTGTAGTAAACCTTTGTTTCCAGAAGACTGAAGGACATGTATGCTATAGTATCAGGAAACTAACTTCTGGTTTCTTTATTGTTCAGCAGAGTAACCCTGAATGCTAAAGACCTACTATAATATACACTGACTGACTATAATCAGTTAGGAATATTATCACTGTTCTGAGCTGAAATGGATTGTCTCTCTATAGAATTCTTTCTCATCTTCAACAATTGCCAATTAATTGTCAAGTGTCATGTTTCACATGGTAAAAGTCACCTACCTGTTCAAACAATAACGTTAAGAAGAGAAAAACAAAAACAAAAAAATCAAAACCACTTAACCTAGGTAAACAGGGTGTCATTTACACTTAAGGAAAATTCAATAAAATAAACTCAACAGATTTATTTTCGTGCTTGTGAAATCAGTCTCTCACCTGTTTCAACAGAAACTAAGGATGTGTTCTTGTTACCATCATTTCAATCTTTTAGTTTACTGGTTTAAAGCCAAACCTAATCATATTTGTAATCCAAATTTTGGAATGTTGGTAAGAGTTAAACAACATTAAAAAAAAAAATAGTATTACATATAATAATTTCATATTATATGAAAATAGATATGTATATATAAAATGATAAAATGAAAATTATTGGTAGGAAATTTTTAAAAATTAAAATTAAAAAGCACTACAACAGGCATTCAATCTTTGGGAGTAGAACCTAGTCTGTTTACTCACCATTGCACCACTAGTAACTAGATTTGGCACTATATTAAAAATTTATGTTTTTCAGAATTATTAATGCAACTTACACAAAGTAAAATATACCTGTTTAAAGTATACAGTTCTATAAACTTTAACAAACTTATGTGGTCATGTAACCACCATAATAACCAGGTAGAGCATACTTCAATTATCCCAAAAGTTCCCCTGGGCCTCTTTGTAGTTAGTCCCCTGCTCCTGAGCTGCATACCGCTACTAATCTGATTCTGTCCCTATAGTTTTACCTTCTCCAGAATGTCAAATAAATGGAATCCTAGAACATACGTGATTTTAGTTTGGTTTCTTCCCTTAGCATCCATGTTGTTGCTCTATCACTGTTTTTAGTGGCAAGTAGTATTTCATTGCATGGATAAACCATTATTTCTTTATCTATCCCAGTTTTTGGCAATTATGAACAAAACAGCTATAAAAATTTACATACAAGTTTATACTTGGAATATATGTCTTTCACTGATTGTGGATAAATAGCTAAAGGGGAACTGCTAGAACATATATATTTTTTAGTAAATAAATACTGTTCACTTCTAAACCTTATCTAAGATGGTTAAAAACATTTTACCCTCCAGGCTATGCAAATCTCAGAGCCTGCTTCTTCATCTTAGAAGACTGGGAAGACCACATAGCTGTTTTAAGATTTAAACAGTGGCAAACAATTTCAGTCCCTCACTCCCACCGTTTTCTTTGCTGGTACAACTCTCTCAAATGTTATTAAGAGTTATTAAGACAGTGTGATACTATTATAACATCAGATATAGATCAAGGGAGCAGAATTAAGAGTCCAGAAATAAAACCATGTCTCTCTGGTCAGCTGATTTTTAGCACAGTGCTAAAACCATTCAATGGGGGGAAGAACAGTCTTTTCAATAAATGACGCTGAAACAACTGGATACCCACAAGCAACAGAATGTTGACCTTTATTTTATACCACATACAAAACTTAACTCCAATTGCATCAAAAACCTAAGAGTTAAAACTATAAAATTCTCAGAAAATGTAAGGGTAAATCTTAATGACACTGGACATTAGACTATGACGCCAAAAGCCCAGGTAATACAAGAAAAAGTAGGTAAGTCAAACCTCATCAAAATTAGGTGATGGTGTGCCCTTGTGGCTTAGGGGATGAGGCCCCCGGATGAATGTAGTCCATATACATCCCAAAACCCAGGTTTATGTCTTGGGGCCAGGAAAAGCAACCAAGACAAATAACTAAATGTTTTGCCCTCCTCTCCCTTACCTGCATGCCTACCTGCCTGCCTGCCTGCCTATTCACCTTTACTCCTGCCTGCATCCTTCCTTAAAAAAAAAAATTAGAAGGTGACTCATTCAATATTACAAGGCCTCTGATTCCCAGAATCTCCATATTCCCTTTCATTTCTGCTTGCAAAATAACTAGTTCTTTCCCAAACTTGCCCTTCTTATAATACTGTTCCAAATACAGCTAATTTTAACAGCACATACTAATATTCTGATTTTCAACTTTCTGCCCAAGAACACAAGTTCTGATTCCCAATTTACCAAAGTTTTACTCAAGTAATTCCTATGACACATTATTCCTCTTTTTGAGCCCTCCCTATCCTTGCTGGTTACCACCTAGCTGCTAAGCTGTAGAAATGCTTTTGGAGTTTTTGTTATATGGCCTGACTCTAAACAATTGCCAACTTAATTAAGATACGCTAGACTATCAACCTCAAAATCTCAGTGGCTTAACACACTCGAATTAGCAGTAGACAGGGAAAGACCTGTTCCTCCATATGTTCCACATGACCACCAGGAGACCAGGTTGGAAGGTTTTGCCAATTGGAATTTCACTAATCATGGCAGAGTCAGATGAGAGTCAATATCAACTCCTGCATGTTTAGGCTTGAAAGAAAATTTAACTACTTCTCTTCATAGTAAAAGGCTGATTCGGTGATCACACCTCTATTATAAGATATTATCATTTTATTCACACAGAGTGTCTTCCTGTTAAATGTATAATTTATTCTTAAATACTTTTTGGTTCTCTAATTTCTTGATATATGCAAGTTCACATGAAATTTAAGGAAAAAAGATCTAACATTTTTTACTATTTGTTTTGTTTTTACCTCAACTTTAAAATATGCCATTTTAAAAGAAAGGTAGTACACAGTATGTGAGAACAAGCTTAGACATCTTATTAACTATGGTTTGGGTATCAGTCACATACTATTTACATATCCTTGGGCAAGTTACTGAACACTAAACTATGGTTTCCTCATTTTATTTTTAATAAAGGAAAGGAGAGAAGAAAGAAGCATTTTAAAGAGAGAAAGAAAGGAGGAAGAAATTACTTATTTACTTGGGTTGTTTCCTCTGGCCAGGTCACCAACCCAGGAGTCCTCGGGCTTTACACTCTGGCTACTAGTTGCAGGTTTAGCACCTGGGCCATCAGAATGTGTTCTCAGTTTCTTCATTTTTAAAATAAGGATATTAATATTTATATCACAATTATATATGTGTATATATATATATATATTTTTTTTTTTAAGAGAAGAAGGGAGAGGAGGAAGAAGCATTTCGAAGGGAGGCAGACAGGAAAGCAGGGAGGATGATGCACTTTGATTTGATTTATTTTTGATTGAATACTCCTCTACCCCCCACCCCACTCTGACCCGTTGAAAAATCTGGATTCTTGGGCTCTGTATGGTTCACGTCCCTGAGCTCAAAATAATATTTTGAGAATTAAATGAGATAAGGTAGTTAAGGGGCTTATATTGTGTCTAACCAGAATAAATACCTAATTATTAGGATTTTATATACTATATAATTATTCAAATTATAGATTTCCAACACTTACATGCAGAGATTTTATATAATAAGAAATCCCCTTACATAAAAAAATCTACATACAACATCCCTAAAAACAGCATTTGAGATTTAAATCACTTACCTTAAGCTGTAATCATTTTCCTCTTCATATAATTTCATTTGTGTTGAAACAGGCCTAGATCGCACCTCTTGCTGATCTCTCTAATGAAATGAATAAAGATAAGTCATATAACAAAAGTGGGTGTATTTCAAGTACCTTTCTCATCATTAATCATTTCAGAGTTGTTCATAATCTCTATGAATTCAAGGCACAGAATCCTAAATGCCTAAACCTTTTTACTGTCCATGCCTTCTTTTCCCCTTTAAGAAAATCAATTCTAAGGTAATAATTTAAGACTGTCAATGTCTTTATATAATCTTATCTGACTTCTGCTTCCCCCCTTCCAGGCCTTTCCAGTTTTCTACTGTAATCTTTTGGAAAAAAAAAAACAAAAAACAAGAAGGAAATGTAGGTCCTTGTTAGGGGACTCTTTAGTCAGAATAAAAAATGAATTTCTCATTCTACTAAAATAAGTTTCTCTGTTGAAGTATTTTCCTATTCTTCAGAAATTGGCAAAAGATGGAATAAAAATACTTTTAGAAAAGCTTACCTGACAAATGCAACTAGCAAATCTGTAACCATTACCTAACTATATTACTTGAAATTTTTTACATATAGATGTGTGGGGGGGGGTTTTCTATTCTTAAACAACTTGTCCAGAGCCATTTTATTTATATTCCTAATGAATCACTAGCATTAATTCAATACAACCACTCTCAAATATTAATTTATAGTAGTGGAAATATTATTAAATTTCAATGTTCTAAATACTTAGATGACTGGAGCATCTACAGAGAAAATACTTTTAGAAATTTAGAAGTTACTTTTAGAAAGTGTGCTTATCAAAAACATACACACACATACACATATCTATACATCGACCTGAAAATGCATGCTTTGGGCACTTTTTTGTATATATGTTATACATCAAATTTAAAAATTAAAAAACTAGAACCTACATGGAATTATTACACATTTACTTACAATTACTTCCTCAGCCTGTCGAACTAAATCAGCTGTTCTTGCCTCTAATTCTGCATTTAAACGTCTAAAAGCAAAAAATGCAATAATTAGAATGTACTAAAGATTCTCACAAAAACAAGAGTAACTACATTTTAAAAACTACACTTTAGCAACTGACTGTCAATAAATGTCAACATACATAAATAAAAATTAACATAATTAAAATACTGTCAACTTCCCATGACCCCTCCAGCTATGATAGCCTAACTCCTGACCTCTCTCTGGTATTCAGTTCAGGTGAAATGACTTATTTAGTAAGAATAAACTGGGTGGGTTCATTATTTTCATAGGTCACATTTCCAGGTGATCTAGGCCCTTCTGAAGTTATATAAAGGAAATATGTTCAGCAATTTAAAAAGTAAGGTATCTTGTGTTTTGTGTATATGTATAATTCAGAAGTAACAGAAACCACTGACAACTCCCACTTCTAGGTGTGGGTAGTGGGGAAGGGGTGGGGAATCATATTCCTTTTGAAAGTCTGGTATTTATATCTTAAGACTAGTAAACAAAAATAAAAGTATTTAATAAAGATGAAGTTGCCTTTAAGGTGCCATTACCTGATTTTTCACATTTCTCTAACAAGTGCCATGAAAACTTAAATATTTATAGCCAACATAATAGACCAAGATGGCTATTCTTCTACTCCAAACCTATGGAAAGGCTAGATAAAATTGGTCAAGAAAATATTTCTAAGTTTAAATCCAGCAGAGAAATATTCTGGCACTAAAAATAAAGCAACAACTCAAAGTGAGAGCAGTAAACAGGAACAGAGGTCAAAAAAGCTTAACAGTTAGAAACCTATGCACGTGCAGGAGTCATGAAGGACTACACCCCTGCAACAGAGACTAAAAAAAGCTACTCATAATCTTAACTGAGCGGAAATGAAACTAGAGCCAAAGGTACAAAAAATTATCTTATAAGTAATGACAGCACGCAGGACTGCAGTCCAAGTTCATAGATGGCATAGTGACCCTGTACCAAAACTTCAATATAGAAAGTTAGTCGAGAACTAGTGAAAACTCTGAAAAGTCAGTAAAATTAAATGCAAAATCACTCTTAGGTACATTCACTCACCTAGAACATATAGAACTCACCCAGAAAGCAAACCCTCCTAAAGATGACTTCCCAAAGAAAACAAATTGCATAAAGAAGTTACCAAGAGGCAGAATCAGCAAATACAACAAAATTTGTACCTTTAAACTGGAGATAATAAGACAAAAAAAGATTTCTAAAGTGTGTGTTTTTCAGTTGGGGAGAAAAACACAAACAGAAACTATTAGGCAAAATAGACATTAATATAAAAGAATGATGAATTTGGAAATGAGTCAAAGAGAAATTACATAAATGAAAGTAGTCACTGAAATTAAAAACTCAAAGTCAATGGATAAATTGAACAATAAAACGAAGTGGGAGCAAATAAATTAGAAGACAGATATGAGGAAATTATATGTAAGGCAGTACAGAGAAGCAAAAAGATAAAAATTAAAAAGGTGTTTTAAAATCCACTAAAGACAGACTATATAACAAAGCCAGATGACTACCTAAAAGAAGATGCAGAAGGAAATTCCAAGTAGGGAATGCCAATAGTTGAAAAAATGCTGAGAATTTTCCAGAATTGAAGATCTGGATCTCAAGAAGGGAAGAAAGAAAAGTCTCACCTGTACACATCATAGTGAAACTACAGAATTTCAAAAACAGAGGGAATATTCTTTACGTTACCAAAGCAATTACTTAAGAACAAAGAAAAATAATTTACCAGCATGATTATCTGAATCAGTTGATGGCTCATCAACAACTCTAGACACCAAATCGAAATAAAATAGTATTGGTGAGTATTGTTTCTGAAGCCAAGAAAGCTTGACTGAACTTTTCGTATTTGTTTTACAGCGATGGCTGAGTTTAAAAGCAAATTAGAGTAATCTAATTTGAAACATTTAAGGGGAACTGGCATGAGCCAGGTGCAGGCAGAACCTATTCTCCTGATTGACCTCAAAGAACACTACCAGCAAAAAAAAAAAGGTGGCAGGTGCTTTAGGCTGTTGCATCGGAAACCTCTAAAAGCTCAAACCTCCTTCAGCCAGTTAGCCAATGCCCTAACTCTACTTCCTCATCCCCAACTCCCTTTAAAAGCTTGTGCTGACCCCCAGCTGGTGAGAGAAAATTTGAGAAACTTTGCCTTTTATCTCCTTGCCAGTCTAAACTCAAAATAAAACTCTTTGTAAAAATAGGTGCCATTTTATTGGCTATATACACATTGAGCAGCGGGCAGTTGTATGGACTGTAGGGGAAAACTAGCCATGTAGAATTCTACCTTCAATTAAACTATTTGAGAAATACGTGAAAAATAATATTTACATAAAAGACTGGAGAATTTTAAGACAGATTTTCAGAAAGAAAAAACGAAGATCTTTACTTCAGGAAGGAGGAAATTGAACTTAGAAACAAAAAAATTGCAAAGCATGATGATAAATCTAATATGGACTACAAAAATAACAGGTAAAGGTACTCAAAACACAAAGTAAGTATTCTCTAACTTGACATAAAGGGGACTAGGTTCAAACATCCTAAGGTCTTTCCAAATCAGTAAAAGAAAAAGAAAATGAAATCTCATCCAATCCAACAAAAGACAGAAAAGAAATAAAGAAAAGGCATAGTAAAAAGACAAAAATATGGCTGTTATTTTTAGTTGTTTTAACTAATAATAAGCCATTATTGTAAACAAATCCATTTATTAGACAGCAGAAATTATCCATCAGGATATAAAAGAAAGAGGGGGGAAGGGGGGGAGGGGAGAGGAGAAGGGGATGAGGGACAGGATGAGGGAGGAGTGGGGAGGAGGTAAGGAGAAGAGGGGAGGAGGGGAAAAGGAGGGAAGAGGAAAAGAGAAAGAAATGGGGGTATATAAATCTCTGGGACTCAATTATATGCTGAAGGAAGAACTGCAACAGTGGTAAACTTAATGTTTTATGCTGATTTACAATGATGCGCATCTTAAATTTATGTAATGATGCAATGTTCCTTCAATAAGATTAAGGATATATAAAAAAGTAATGGTTAGGATATACTAATGTTATGAACCAAAATTATTAGTTTAATATAACATCTTAGTCAAAAAATAGTAAAAAAAAAAACACAGAATAGTTACAGAAATTGAAATGGTCCCTCTATTAAAAAAAAGTCACACCAGATGTGCCTTGGTGGAGTAGTCACGTGGAGTCTAGGGAAAGGGGCGGGGGAATGAATAATCAGGATGTATAACTAAAATAAAAATAAATTAAAATGCTGTTTCTTCCTTTCTCTTCCCGACTG
Organism: Solenodon paradoxus; assembly: GCA_004363575.1. Taxonomy (NCBI): domain Eukaryota; kingdom Metazoa; phylum Chordata; class Mammalia; order Eulipotyphla; family Solenodontidae; genus Solenodon; species Solenodon paradoxus. Next base: position 36,508 of record RJWH01003448.1, read on the forward strand.
CCTGCCTACCCACCTTCAATACTTCCTGCACCTTTAGTTTAAAAAAAAAGGCAAAAACAAATTCAGTTTCACAGTTTTAACAAACAGCAAATGATTCCTGATTATAAAAAGCTTAAAAAAAAGTAAACTATCCAACTTTCGCCACTTATTTCATAACTAGAATAAAACTAAGGGAAAATAATTCAGCCTGTTTCATGGCGAGGATAATATTAACAGCAAAATCAGAAAGAAAAAGACCAAGGGAACAAGTATAATATCAATCTCACTTTTGCTCACAGATGCAAAAATCCTACATAAAATTAAATCAATCAAACACAGCAGTCTTTAAAGGAAAATAAGAAATTGACCCTGGTACATTAAAACGTTAAGTCAATACAAAAAATACTTCATCACCTAAATTAGAGTAAAAAGATTTAAGACTTTCATTCAAAATAAGATTAAGGGAAATAACCTCCTTAAAACTGATCAAAGGAATCTACCAAAACTCTACAGCAAATCTCAAATGTAGTGACAAATTATTAAAAGTAGGCTCCTTAACATCATAAAGATGTTCACCATGACCTTTTTTTATTTCATGTTACACTGGAGGTTCTAACCAGATGGAGAGAAAAAGAAAACGCATGAGAAACTAAAGAAACAAACTATAGCAATTTGTATAAAACTTTATAAAAAACTCAAGGGACTCTAAAAAATGAATAAAAGTTCTGCAGATATGATGATCTATATGTAAATACAGGTTTAGGATGGACAGACAAAAATCAATATTGTTCCCACACATCTAACCAAATAGAATATGTAGTAGGAAAAAAAGCCATTTATTATAGCAAAAACTATAAGTTATCTTGAAACAAATTATACATGAAAGACTTTTATGTAGTAATATGATAAAAATCTTACTAAACAACTCCACGGAAACCTCAGTGTAAATGAACATGCACCATGGAAGGGAAGATTCATTAGCATAAGATGTCACTTCTCTCCAAATAAATCTATAAAACCAATTAAACTAATTTAAAGCCCATTTAGTGGCATGGGGTTGGTGAGAGGGACGGGGGAGGCTTGCTCTACTAGATAATCAAGATCGACTAAAACATCTGTACTGTTTAGATTTCTGGTTTTATAATACAGGCATGAAACTTGGAAAATCTATTGCCTTGAGTGATCAGCACACAGTTCAATCTCATCTCGGTGATTATTTCCTCCAATTATTGGCAAGAGCTCATTGTAGACTATTCTGGATTGCAATCCTTGGTAAGTGTTGTGTTCTGAGAAGTGGCAAAAACATCCCAATAATGCTTAATAACAAGACGTGACATAATACTGTTATGAACTCATATTCTTGTCTATACAAATGACCAAACATTTAATTATACTGCATGGTGAAGAAATCTACAAGTTTAAGGCAGAGTCAGGGAGCTACTCTGTGCATATGCCTCAAATTTGCACACTTCAAAGTATAGACAACAGAACAACTAGAACTTTGATTAGGTTCTTTGCTCTAATAGGATATTTCCTGTAGCTATCTGGCTACAGGATTAAGGAGGAACATATCCCTAAGGACACACCAGAGCCTGGTACAAAATATACCTTAAACAATTAAACAAATTAACATAATCAGTGCAGGTATTTATTGGAATTTTTTATTTGCAATAAATATTATTTGTTACAATAAATCGTTTTCTTAGTCTACTTTCGTTATTTGCCATGCATGTACCCTGGCAAAAAAATTATATTTTAAAGTATTTTTAAAGTAATCAGTTTAATTAAAAATTTGGAAAATATTATAGTGTATTTAAAATAACTATTTCGGGTTGAATAAGACTGATTCAGAACTGCATGTGGACAACAGATTAGTCGCTTAAGTACATTTTTTAACTTAATGGGAAGAATAGGCCCACTTCATCAAACAGAAGCATGCAACGCCAAGTAGGCATGTCTGCGTAATCTAAAGACAGCACTTTAAATATAATTTTTAACTTTAAATATAATTTTAAATACAGACCATATAGTAACTGATCATTTGAGGAATTGCCATGCTTTCCAAATTTTACATTAAACTGGTTACTTTAAAAAGTAGTGAAAACAGAGCTTTTTGTAAGTGTTTATAAGGGGCAAATAAAATACATGATCTCTGACCTCAACAAAAGTAAACTAAGAAATGAGTTTATTGTAACAAATATTAATTGCAAAGAAAGAGTAACAGGGGAGCCTACGTAGCATAATCACTAAAGGTCATTCTAGGTGTTAGCACAGGTAGAAGGCCTTTGTGATTGCCCTCCAGGAAAGTGAAGGAAAAAGCTTGAAGAACTAAAATGCCAGTGGAAGCTGGAGAACAGTGGGCAAAAGGAGAGGGTACAAGATCAAATAGGCAGGAACGAGATATGAGGTTTTTTTAATTGCAGCAGGAAACTATTGCAAAGTTTTAGGCAAGGAATGACAGGATCAAATTAAAAGGTAACTGTGGCATCTTGGTGTAAACTGGCCACTGAAGAGCGGAATGTCGAATGAATGCACAGGTTGTCAGGACAGTTGCAACTAAGGCGCTGATAAGGAAAGGAAATCCTCTCAACTCCACCAAACCTGTTTAAGAAAGGTAATTACAACTGTATTGAGAAACACGCTTTCAATTTAAAAACTAAACATAAAAGAAATGTGCATATGTAAACTCTAGAAACTCGAAATTAAGTGAAATTCCTTAAACTAGAAACTGCACTATTCGTGGCTTTCTTGATCGTCGAATAACTTTCCAGCAGTATCGCCTTGGCAACAAACATGTTTACCTGTGTTATTTCACCCCCTTCAAACACCTTGTAGGAGGCAGGGGAACGCGAGTGACAGAAAAAACATGAAGGGCCAGGAAGCAAGATAATGGGAGGGGGTACCGGAGAGTGAGTAGTCCCAAAGGTTCAGTCAGTCACCAGAAAAAGTAACTTCAATTTGGTGAAAGAAAGGAGAAGCTGAATCGCCGGATTTCTTACTTATATTCTTCCTCCTTGGCGAGGAAGTCCCGTCGAGGTTTAGCAGATTGCTGAAACCGTGGCGGGAGCGCAGTTCCTGGAACGCCGCGTCTCTGTAAAAAGAGCCAGACTTTCAAACCTTAAATTAAGTTTGAAGCCCTCTACCGCCCAGAACCTAACCGCTACTGAGGAAATGAACTGACCCGAAGGCTAAGACTTCGCCCCGCCATCTTTCACGACCTTGACGCCGTTACCGAGGCAACGGCCCGTCTTCCCGCGAGAGTTACCACATCCAGGGCAGCCTCCCGACCCGAAGGCGACGGGTTGTGCGACGGATTAGCCCAGGCTTCCCGCGCTCTTGCGGGCCGTTTGCGCTAAGGGATTGGGTGAGAGGTAAGAAGAAGGTGCAGCCGCGCTCTGAGTGCTAACACGACTCCGCTGCTCCAGGAACCCAACATGTCTGTATAGTGCGTTCTTATAAATCAAGATGAGGTTTGAAGAGGTTTCAACCAAAGGAGGCAGGTCTGTTTCTAGTACTCAGGAAGAAAGCTGGTTAAGCCCCCACTCTGTTCTTTTCCAAACTTAGTGGCCCACCAACTCACCCGTTTTGTTTAAGATGAATTCATCAGTAGCTTTCTAAGTTCTGGTTTCATTTTTTCATGTATAGCATCGTTAAAAGCTTAGCCTCTCAAGTCAGTAGGCCTAAATTCATGCTCTGGCTGTAATACTGACTAGCTGTGTGGCTAAACTGCCTCATCTGTAAAGTGGGAGTAAGAATAGTGCCCATTTCAGTTACTATAACGAGTACATGAATGTGTGCTTAGAACAAATTTAGAGCACCCGGAACACAGAAAATAGTCAAATATTCCAATTTCTTTTGTGAAAATTGAGACTCCAGCTATAACTTTCACAAATAGATAGATAGATCCAAGATCAGTCAATGGGAAAAGAATAATATTTTTAGCACAGGGTACTGGGATAAGTATCAGTCCACATGTTAAAGAATGAAATTGGACCCTTATCTCATCCTCTATACAAAATTTAACAGTGAATCAAAGACCTAATCTTACAAGCTAAAACTATAAAGCACTTAGAAGAAAACATAGGTGTAAATCTTCATATCCTTAAATAGGGTAATGATTTCTTAGCTAAGACACCAAAAATGCAAACAACAAAATAAAACACAAACAAGACTTCAAAATGAAAAAGGTTTTTTTTCAAAGGATACCATAAAGTAAAAAGACAAACCACAGAAGGGAAAATTAGTGCAAACTCTATATTTGATAATAGATTTGTGTCTTGAGTATATAAAGAACTGTTAAAACTCAAAAAGACAAGTAAAATATGGGCAAGGTTCTTGAATAAGCATTTCTCCAAAGAAAGTATACAAATAGCAAAACAAAAACAAAACATATAAAAAGCTGCTTAATAATAATCTTCAGGGAAATGTAATCAAAACCCCAAAAAGATGACATTTTACAGTTACCAGAAAACTAAAGCCTTTTAAATATATGATAATTTTATATCTTTTGTTTACATTGCTGTATTCATTTTAGGATATTGAAATTGCACCTCAGCCTGTATGTATTTCACACCATATCCACCACCAAGTTCTGGTGCCGTTTACCACCATGTTGATGTCTCTTTCCTTCCTTCCCCTCTTCCTCAACCCTGGTAGCCACAATCTTGCATCCTATGAATTTTGTTGAGGTTTGTCTGTTCACTTGTTACTTTATAATCTTCATATAAGTAAAACCACCCTGTACTTCTCTTTTTCAGTATGCTTATTTCTGTTAACATGATCACCTCCAGTTCTATGCAGGTTGTTGCAGAGGGTGTGATTTCATCTTTTTTAATAGCTGCATTGGTTCCATGGAATATATATATAATAGAGCTTTTCTTAGCTGATAGGCATTTGGGTTGTTTTGGTGTCTTGACTGTTGACTACAATTTTTTTTCAATGGACAATAATAAGTGGGGGAGGATATGGAGAAAGTCAAATCCTTATACACTGTTGGTGAAAACATAAAACCGTGCAACCACTATGGAAAACAGTTTAACTGTTTTGTGTTGGTCTCAGCCTATTTGTAATGGCTAGAGGTGCCTGGGTACCTTCACCTGTGTCCCAGTAAGTTTCCCCAGAGACATTTCCCCTTTGAAATCAATATCGAGACTGAACCAGCCCTTAGGTTCTTACTATGATTATAAGGTGACCTTCAGCAATAACCATCAGGAAATTTTGAAAAAATTATAACTTAGAAGACCCAGAAATCACACAGCAAACCTGGACCACAGTGAAGTTGCAGGCCTGGGGTTCTGCTTCTATTGAGGCTAAGGTTTTCCAGGCTTCCTATTTACTGGTGGAAGTGAAATATTAAGACAGGAATTTAAAGTCCAAGAAGAGAGACAAAAGAGGGAAAAGACAAGTCAGTCCTAGCAGACCAGTTATCTAAATCAATCAGGATCTATGAGACAAAAGGAGTCTGACTCTTTAGTTAGGTCCTGCAGTGGCCATGTATTTGAGGTAGCCCTTTTGGAAGTAGATACTCTGTTGACATAGATGCCTTGGTACCACACTTAAGCCAGGCACCTGAATTACAAAAAAAAAAAAAAAAAAAAAAAAAAGGCAACTCTGGGAGTTTACATACACAGTTCTCCAAAAATTACACAGACATCTCATGATCTAGCGACCACTCCTAGATATACAGATGTTTATAGCAGCATGATTCAAATAACCAGAACTGAAAATAACACAAGCAGTGGGTAAAGAATGGTATATTTATACAATGGAATATCATACAGCACCAAAAAGGAATGAAGTACTACATACTGTGCTCTGGACAAACCTTGAAAATATGGTACACCAAAAAGCAATTTCCAAAAGACCACATATTAATGATTCCATTCAAGCATGATGACCACATACTATATGAAATGTCTGGAATAAGCAAACCTGCAGAAACCTAAAGAGACAGAAAGGAGATCAATAGTTGCCCAGATCTGGCAGATTTTGCAGAATTGACTAAGAGCTACGAGTTGTTTTATTGAAGGGATATGGTGGGTTTTAAAATTTATTTTGATGGTGGTTGCAAAACGAAAAGCCAACAGAAGCTCACCATGGTGGCTTAGGTATTAAGTCTGCAACTATAGCATAGTCCACATAAATCCTCAAAGGACCCCAAAGAGGGAGACAAGGGAGAAGGAAACACCTAATTATATAAAAGCTGCTCCTTCTTCCTTGCTCTTCCTGCCTGCCTGCCTACTTGCCTTCATTCCTGAAAAAAGGCAGGGTGGTACAGAAGATGGTGACTTGATAAGGGTGAGTTTCAGAGCCTTCCCACAGAGCAACTAGAAACTCACCTAGAGGCAAATACTGAGGAAGGGCAGGTGTAATGGTTGCGAAGATGGAGTGGCTTATGTGACAACAAAGTGTAGCCTAAAACGTCCCAGTAGGCATCAACACTGCAGATATGGGACTTGGCATGAGAGCCGTGGCAGTAGGAAGGAACTCTGGGAGGACAGGAATGGCCTGAAGAGCTGCTGCAGAGTAATGAGGAACCCGTCCAGCAGAGCCGGGATGTGGAGGCAAGGGAGACTGTCTTGGCGTGGGGGGGAAGGAGAGCAGCACCCTGGGGACTGAGCTAGAGCCCGTGTGATGAAATTACACTAGGCATCACCATAACCAAAGGCAACTAGGGAAATTCCCCACCCACCCCCCACCACAATTTTGCACCAGAGACTCAGGATCCACTCATCGGATATCCTACCCACCAGATAGTCTGCCTACCAAATAGCCTACCCACCAGATAGCCCACTCACCGGATATCCTATCACTAGAATTAAAAGAAAGAGGCAGTCTTCCTCAAGGGACTAAACCTCAGTGCTACCCGCTAGTGCCACCGTAAGGTCAGAGGCAGAACTGCAGAATGATTGCCAATTTGGGGTCAGCAGAAAGATAATCACACTACATAACACCATCATTGCAGGGAAACTGAACTCACAGAAATATAAACAGAATGACAGAGTGAAAGCTCAGAGAAATATACATGAAACGGTGGATCCAATGAAAAATAAAGCCAGGGAAAATATGAATACAACAGACGTAGGCAAAGTACTTGAAGATGAATTTAGGGTAACAGTGATTAACATACACATGGGAATCCAGAAAACTCTAGAGGAAGTAAAAGAGAATGTCAAAAATGAAAAAGAAGAAATGAAGCAAGATATCAAAGAGATGAAGAATATGATAGCTGAATTAAGACTTCAATAGAAGGGCTGAAAATAGGATGGATGAATCTTACAATATAATCAGTGATCTGAAAGACAGGAAAGAGGAATTCACTCAGCAAACCAGCAAAAAGATTTTTAAAGATACAAAGAAATGAAGACAGCATTTGAGACCTTTCGGATAACATCAAAAGGAGCAACATTCGTATCATAGGTCACAGAAGGAGAAGAGAGAGAAAGGAAGGCAGAAACTGTATTTGAAGAAATAATATATGAGAACTTTCCAAACCTGAAGAACAAAGCAAGCCTCCAGAACCAGGAAGCTCAAAGATTTCCTAATAAAAGAAACCTAAACAGAACTACACCTAGATACATTGTCATCAAAATGTCAAAAATACAAGATAAAGAATCTTAAAAGCATCCAGAGACAAACAAGTCACATACAAAGGAGTCCCTGTAAGATTGTCAATGGATTTCTCAACGGACATTCTGCAGGCCAGAAGGGAATGACATGATATATTCAAAGTGCTGAAAAGGGAGGCTTTTCAACCTAGGATACTATACTCTGCAAGTTTATCATTCAGAACTTTAGCAATGATAAAAAGCATTTCAGATAAGCAAAAGTTAAGGGAATTCACCATGAAAACAGCTTTGCAAAAAATATTAAAGGATGCACTGTAAAGTGTAAAAAAACTCATAAAAATAGTAAAAGCATGAATATAAAAATCGGGGAGAAAGAAGAAGAGAATAAAAAATAGGGATCATTAGAATGAGTAAAAGACTAATCTGCTTTCAAATAAAAATAGAAAGTAAACATAGAATTCTTAATGCTAACTTCAGTGGAACCTCAAAATACATCCCCAGGAAAAAGCAAAAAAGAAAACGTAAAGGGAAACCACTCTAAACAAACTGCACCCATCTGACCTAAGAAGAGAAAGAAGAACAAAGGCACTGTCTAGAGCAACATACAGAAGACAAATTATAAAACGACAGTAAGTAGCTACATATCAATAATCGCCCTAAACATTAATACTCACTAAATGACACAGAATGGCTGACTGGATTAAAAAGCATTAACCCAACCTTCTGCTGCATTCAGGAAACCCACCTTCTTTGAAAAGATAAAAAAGCTCTCCCAAGTCAATGGTTGGAAAACAATCCTAGAGTTGAATAGCAACCACAAAAGAGCAGAAAAAGCTATACTCATGTCGTATAAAACAAACTTCCATCTAAAAAAGCATAACAAAAGACAGAGATGGACATTATATAATGATCAAAGGGTCAGTGCAGCAAGAATATATAATGCTTATTAACATATATGCACCAAATGAAGGAGCATCAAAACAGACTAAGCAAGTATTAGATCTGACGAGAGACACTGATAGTAACAATAATAGTGGGAGACTCAAACCCACTGACAACAATTGACAAGTCAACCAGGCAGAAAATAACAGGGATACAGCTGCTTTAAATGACCATTTGGAACAGATAGGTCTAATAGACATATACCAAACACTTCACTCATTGACTATAGATTTCACTTTCTTCTCAAGCACACATGAAACATTTTCAAGAATATATCATGTGCTGGTGACACAAAACATGTCAAGAAATTTACAAAGATTGAAATTATACCAAGCATCTTCCCTGACCAAAATGGCTTAAAACAAGAAATCTGCCCTAAAAAGAAAACTAGATGTCAACAAATTAATTGGAAATTAAGCAATATGCTTCTGAATGACTTTGGTAAAAGAGGAAATCAAACAGAAACTTAAATGCTTAGAGAGAAATAAGAATGAAGACATGAGCTACCAGAATCCATGGGATGCAGCAAAAACCATACTAAGGGGAAAGTTAATCACAATCCAGGCCCATCCCAAGAAACAAGAAAGTCACAACTAAACAACCTAATTCTACATTTAAAACGATTAGAGAAAGAACACTTAAGCCAAAAATCAGCAGAAAAAAATATGTAATAATCAAATTTGATCAGAAATAACTGAAATATAAAACAAAGACAATCCACAAAAGAGCAGGAAAAGCTATACTCATGTCATATAAAACAAACTTCCATCTAAAAAAGCATAACAAAAGATCAATGAAACCAAAAGTTGGTTCTTTAAAAAATAACCAAAATTGACAAACCATCGGCTAGACTCACAAAGAAAAAAAAGAGAAAAAACTCTCAAATAGAATCATAAATGAAAGGGGAGAATTTACAAGAGATATCAAAGAAATTCAGAACATCATAAGGGACTACTGTAAACAGCTCTACGCCAACAGTGGACAACCTTGAGGACACGGACAGATTTCTAGAAAAGAAACAGTCTACCATGACTGGACCTGGAAAAACTGGAAAACCTGAACAGAGCTATCACAAACAAATTGAAGCAGTAATCAAATCTCCCTAAAATTAAGTCTCCCTAAAATTCAAAGCCCAGAACCAATTAGAAAATGGCTTTTCTAATGAGTTCTACCAAATCTGCAGGGAAGAATTAATACCTACTCTTCTCAAACGCTTTCAAAATATTAAAAAACAGGAAAACACTCCCACTTTCTATGAAACTAGCAATACACAGATACCAAAAGATGACAGAGATGTCACCAAGAAAGAAAATTACAGACCAATATCTCTAATGAAAATTCTCAACAAAATATTAGCAAATTGAATTCAACAATACATTAAAAAGGTCATCCGTCATGACCAATTGGGATTTAACCCAGGGTTGCAAGGATGATTCAACATACATTAATTTATTAATACACCATATCAGCAAGAGCAAAGAGAAAAACCACATGATCATATCACTAGATATAGAGAAAGCTTTTGACAAGATCCAACACCAATTATGATAAAAAATTCCATAAAATGGTAGGAGAAGCTACATACCTCCACTCCCATCACTGCAATTTTGTACATAAACAACAGACTAGAAGAAAATGAAATCAAGAATATCACACTATTTAAAGTAGAAGTAAAAAGAATGAAATATTTTGGAATATATTTAACAAAGGAAGTAAAAAGTCCTATACAATGAAAATTGCAAGTCTGTCTTAAAAGAAATAGAAGACACAAAGAGATGCAGACTTCCCTGCTTATGGCTGGGAAAAATCATTAAAAGGATCATCTTACCAAAAGCAATATACAGATTTAATGCAATCGCCTTTAAAATCCCACAGTCATATTTCCAGGAAATAGTACAAAAATCTTAAAATTTATATAGAACAACTAAAGACCCCAAAGTCAAAGTAATTATTCGAAAGAAGAAAAAAGAATGAATCTGGAGAGATTACACTCCCAGACATTGAGATATATTATAAATCAATATGAATCAAAACGTTATGGTACTGCAATAATAGCAGAGGAACACATCAGTGGAACAGAACTGAATCACCAGAAACTGACCCATTCTCATACAGTTAATCTATACAAAAGAGCCAAAAGCATACATGGAGAAAGGAAAGTACCTTCAATAAATGGTGTTGGGGAAACTCTACAGTCACATGCAAAAGAATGAAGCTAGACTCTAACACCATTCAGAAAAATTAACTCAAAACGGACTAAGACTTGGACATAAGACCAGTAACCATAAAATTCTTGGAAGACAACATAGGAAATAATTTCCATGACATCCATCACAGATACATCTTTGAGGACTCAAATCCAGCATCAAGGGAAACTGAAAGAAAAATAACTGACACTACAAAAAAACTAAGACGCTTCTTCACAGTGAAAGAAAACATCTCCAAAACCAAAAGGCAACCTACTAACTTGGAGAAGATATTTACATTACATATTTCTGACAAGGGCTTAATATCAAAAATATTTTTTAAAACTCATAAAACTCAGTAACAGAAAAACAGGCAATACAACAAAAAATGGGAAGAGGAAATACAGATAACATTTTTCTGAAGAGGATATACAGATGGCCAACCAGCATGTGAGCTGTTCTACTCACTATCAGGGAAACGCAAATCAAAACAACAATGAGATATTACCTTACACCTGAAAGACTGGCTGTTATACAAGTATCTGGAAATAACAAATGTTGGTGAGGATGTGGACAAAGGGAACAGTTTTACACTGTTGGAAACTGGTGCAACCTCTATGGAAAACAGTGTGGAGTTTCCTCCATAAATTGAGAATGGAAATCTCATATGATCCCACCATTCCACTTCTAGGTATGTTGCCAAAAAGGTAAAAACAATCACCTGCAGAGATTTACGCACCCCTATGTTTACTGTATCCCTATTCACACATCTAGAGGGGATTATGCAAAGTGCAATAGGTTAAAAGTAGATAGGTACCAGTGACCTCACTCATAGGTGGAACGTAAATAGACAAAACAAAGGAATAGATGAAATAAAATCAACCCTTGGACACTTGGAATAAAATTGAGGTTACCAATGGGGAATCGGATAGGGAGTGAACAAATGGTGGCAGAGCCCCCTGAGCAAGGAGTGAGAACACTTGATGATTTGGTGGAGGGCAAGGTATGTTGACATATATCTGATGAATGGGGAACCTATACACATGAGGTTATTTTAATGTGTAGAATAAGTTACTACAATGGATTTCTGCTCTTACCACTTCTATTCATAATCATACTAGAGAACTATAGGTTCCATGTTGAACAGTAAGACAAATTAATCAATCAATTCACCTATCTATCACAGAGATATCTCTATTCACAGAGGATGTGATTGTCTGATATGATATGAAAAGTCCAAATAACCTAAAAAACATTCATGCAACTACTTAGTGAATTTAGGAAATTTCTAGGATAGAAATCTGGTATTTCAATATACAAAAAACTAATTTTAGGTGTGCCCTCATAGCCTAGCTGTTTAGTCCACCCAGCAAGCATAGTCCACATACATCCCAAAGCCCCTGGTTCAAGACACAGGGCTAAGGAAGATAACAAAGATGAACAATTGAATTAAGTAAATAGAGTGCTGCTGCTTCTCTCTTCCTGACTAGCTGCCTCTGTTTACTTTCATTCCTGCCTGCACCTTTCCTTTAAATAAGACAAAAAGTGAATTACAGTTTTATAAACTAGAAATATAGTGCTAACTTAGTAAACCACTATAATAACATTCAAAAAAACACCATGAAATGCTTACATGTAGTTCTACCAAAATATGTGCAAAATCTGAATGCTGGAAACTGTAAAACACCAATGAAAGGTCTCAGAGAAGACCAAATAAATGGATAGTTATTCCATATTTATAGATTGGGAGACTCACTATTGTGAAGATGTCAATTCTATCTAATCAACATGTGATATTGTAATTTATAAAAAATGTATATGTATGTATATGTATTTATATGTATGCATGTATTTCTCATATGTATTTGGTTCCTGACTCACAGCTCCCAAAAGCTTTGGAAAACAAATTTCCTAAGTGTCAAAAATGCTAAAGGTGTCTATGTTGTTATGTTAATGAGGACACTTTTGGGGAAGCACTGAAAGTTGGAGGCTGGTTGCCAGAGAAACCAACTTGAATAGAGTGTGAGAGCTTCCAGACCCAATATATGACCTTCCGGGAGATGAGAGGAACTGGAAATTGATCAGTTGTCAATGGTCAATAATTTAATCAGCCATGCCTATACAATAAAGCCTCTGTTAAAAACCCACAAGATGGGGACTTTGGAAAACTTCTGGGTTGATGAACAAATAGGGATTTGGGGTCTGTGGACCTCCTAGAGAAAAAAGAAACATGCTCTACGCACTTCCACCATATTTACTATATGCACCTCTTCTATCTGGTTGTTTCTAAATTATATCTTTTGTAATAAATCGGTGAGCTAGTGAATAAATGGCTTCATGAATTTGGTGTGCCATTCTGTCAAATTAATTGAACCTTAGGAGGGTGTTCTAGGGACATCTGACCTCCGCCTAGTCAGTCAGAACAACAGGTTGTAACCTGGGCTTTTAACTGTCACTTGAAGTCTGAGGAGGGGAAGCTCCAATCTGTTACTGGTTGGTCAGAAGCACAGTAACTGCCTGAGTTTTTGCCAGTGGTATCTGAAGGGGAGGGTGGTCTTGGGAGACTGAGGCCCTTTACCTATGGAATCTGATGCCGTCTTTGGGTAAACAGTCTGAGAATTGAATTGAATTGAATAGAATCATGAACACATGACTTGCATCCAACAATTGCTTTTGGATGTGGCGAAACCTCCACATATTCACATTGGAATTTGGTCTTGGGGACACCAAAACAGTATCTTAGTAGGATTGTACTTGTAGAAATTGAGAAACTAATTCTAAAATTTCAATGGCATGACAAAGGAACTAGACTAGACAAAAGAATTTTTAGAAAGAGGAGCAATGTTACAAGATTTTATCAGATTCTTAGACTAATCAAAACAATGCAGTACAGACAAAAAATATAGATCAATGGAACAAGAGAGTCCAGAGATAGACCCAAACATTTTAATAAAAGTACAAAGGCTTCTATGGAGAAAGAATAGTCTTTTAACAAACATTGCTGAAATAATTATAAATCCATCTGAAAAAAAGTTAACCTTGATCTATACTTCATGCCCTATAAAAACAACTTGGTAATGTCTTCTAAATTTAGACATATAATTACCATATAACAATAATCTAAGTAATTACTCAAGACAAATGAAAACATGTCAAACACAAAAGACTATATACTATATAGCGTCATTAATATTAAATTCTGGAAAAGAATAACTGGAAGCAAATTGCTTCCAAAAGCCTTGGACAACAAACTCTGGTTGCCTGAAATTGAAGGTAAAGAAAGACACTAACTGAAAAAAAAAAAGCAGAAATTTTAGTTGTGAATGTTCTGTATGTTAATTGTGGTCATGGATACATAACTACATAAATGCCAGAACTCATTAAAGTACACACAATATATGAATTTTATTGTGTGTAAATTATCCCTTAATAAAACGAGGACAAAATAGATCAATTAAGATAATCCAAAAAAGTTCTCATATTAATTTTGATTTATTTGAATCTCTTTTTACCTAAGAGTCATCAGTGTCTATCCTCCATACAGTATTATCTCTGCATCAAGTATTCATTAGGCAGCATCTATTAAGAATGCTTCATTGTTTTCTCCAGAAATTTCTTCCATGCATCTGATACCCATCCTGCAACCTTTGATGTGATTGCTGAAGCAGTGATAATCACAAACTTTTTCTGCTGCTGTCTAACCATAAGATGCCTTCTGACTTCAGATACATTAAAATTTGAATGAAAGGAAAGGACATATCATCTTGGAATTGAAATGTGGTAGAAGGAAACAAGGTTTAAATCCTGATGAAATAAATCTTTTGTTACTCTATTCTAATCAATCTCCAATAATGCTTTTTAGTTGGTTAATTTTATTTGATATGAGTAAAACTAACTTGGCATTCTTTTGAAAAATTATTTTCCTAGTCTATCTTTTTACTTTTGGAAATCTACCTCTGGCAAATCAGAGGCTCTGGAGAGACAAAGTCAGGGTTCACAATACCTAGTGGGAGTGAGGTGGAACTTCACAGAGCAGTAGCAATACCTTTAAGTAAAGATTTTTTGTAAGTAGAAAAGAGATACCACAGAAATATTTGAAGAAATATTTGCAGAAGTTGGTAATGTAAGCAGTTAGAAGGCTAGTGACAACTGAGTATTAAAGTAAGAATGACTCCTGTCTCTGACCCCAACTAACCTAACATAGAATATGAACGTGCAAAGTATATGAGTGTTTGTGAAGTCAGGAGAGTTTCCACTAAAAAATGCTACCCTTGGTTATCCCAAGTGAGTTTTAAAATCTGCATATTGTAATTTACTAAAAATACATACTAATTTAGTAATATTTAGAACACTAATAATAAAATTTAGAGGTTATCTATCTAAAGTACAATGGAAACTGTGCCCTGGTGGAGTGGCGGTTGGATCCACTATCTCCAACCAAGTACAGTCCACATGCATCCCAAGAATGTCAGGTTCAAGACCCGGAGTCAGCGGTAACAACCAAGATGAACAACTAAGTAAAATAAATAAGGTGCTTTTTCATTCTCTCTCTTCCTGCCTGCCTGCCTACTCACCTCATTACTGCCTGAACACTTCCTTTAAATAAGATAAAATGCCACAGAAAAATTGAGCAATAGGAAGATTGAGAAAAGACCACTGGATTTGTCAAGACAGAAATTCTTGCTAGTCTGTGGAAAAATATTAAAAGTCAAAGAGAATGAATGAAAGGCAATTATTATCAACAATGTTTGAGGAATTTGGGGTCAAAGGATGGATTCATATTCCTTTTGAATCAGTTCATATTCAGAAATCTGAGGCTTTAGGCCTGAACAATGAAATTGCTTCATGATGATTTCTTCATGTATGTCACTCTATATTTTACCACATCATCTTTTTGTAAGATATTTTCCACTTTTTATTAGATTTCATTTTAAATAAGTCATTTTTAATCACAATTTCAATCATGGTAAATTTTTCTTTTAATGAATTATTTGATTCCTTTTAAAGTAATGTAGCCATAAAAGAAGTTGTTATTCACAACTCAGAAAGCAATAGATTTATTTTTCCAGAGTGCTTTCTAAGAATTTAGAGTGCTGGTGTGATTTTATATATTCTTCAGTAGTTTTATATAGATATATAGAAATTAAGAAGTTTTCTTTCTTTTTTAATTTTTTTACTTAAAATTATTCAGGGTTCACCCCTGTGGATCTGCCTAAGGTATAGGCTACGTAAAGTTTAAGAAACCCAGGGCATGGGAAAGGGAAAACAATTCAGAACTAAACATTTCCTTGTGGCAGCCCTGGGCAATGACTGTTTTCAACAAGTTCATCATGGCTGTCTTGAAGGGAAATAAGAAGCTCATAGGAGTATTTCTCAATAAACCTGCAAACAGGAAAACAAATTAATTATGCATTAAAATGTATAGAGTATTTATAAGTGGATAAAAATAAATAAGTAGTCCAGTCAGGGTAACAGGATAAGGTGTCTGGAACCATCTCAGTCTTAATTTATTTCTTTTTGGTTCTAAGTTTAGTAGAAAAACTTTCCAATTTCAGTAACATTGCCATCAGTAACAAATTCACATCTAGAAAGTTCTCACTCTCTTTTCACCTATAGAAAAAGTTACTGTTATTAAAATAAGGATTATCTCATTAATATTTTAGGTTTCATTTAGGGATCCATACTTAAATCATATCTATTGAAATGACCTGCTTTAAAATTATTAAGCAAAATATTTTATAGTTTATGAAACAGACAATTCTCTAGAGAAAAGTCAGTTCTTATCAGTCATGCTGAATACATAAAAAGAGAAGTTCCTTTCCAACTCACTGCTGTCCCTAAACATGGTTATATAATCTATTTTGAGAGGAAGAAATGGTTCTTAGATGTTCTTCTTCCTCAGCAGATTGACAATTGGTAGCAAATAAGTCACATTCACACCTTCTTATTATTTATAGTGTATTTTAAGTAGCTATTCCCTACATTAAAAGTTGTGTGATTAATGTCAGATGAGGTCAAAGAGTGTTAAATCCATAGGCCTTCCTGAGCAAACAAAGAGCAGTAGTTGTAATTATTCAAAATCATTTCTATGCTAATTTTGTGTGCAAAACCTGCACCACACTTATCTGTCATGCCCCAGATGACAGCGATCACAAGTCCTGCACTGATATATTAATTTTCTAGTGTCTTTCAGATAATACTTGTCTACCTATCAAATGACTAATAGAATATACTGTAAGTCATTGATTGTCATTTCTCACAATACTTCTCTTGAATACAAAAATTCTGTGATAAAAATGCTTTTGATTACTTTTACTATAAATGGAACTCACATATTCAAAATTAACCTTCCATAATTAAATTTTACAAAGAAGTGAAAATTGTAGGAATATTTATAACTCTATGTAGCTACCACATCTGTCTTGAAATAACAGTTCAGGGTAATGAGACTACATAGAACATAGCATTTGGTTATAAAAAACAATGTGAAAACAAACAGTAAATATTTAAAGAATATTGTAAATTCTGGATCTTTATCCAAGAAAGTTCATCACTTTGAGTGTCACCTGAAAAACACTCAGAGTTGGTTTAGTAATATGGAGCTAGTAACTGGATAAATCAAAGGCTTATGGATGCTGGATGTGGCTAATGAGAATTAAGTTCAATGTATGCATGATATAAATACAACATGGAAAACAAGAATGTCTCAGATATCCTTAAAATTAACTGTGAACAAAATCCCTTTCTACTCAAGATAAAGTATTTTTAAGGTTCAGATTAAGTCACACTATAAAATGATAGAATTTTAGAGCAGTATATAATCTGGCATAGGCCCTATATTTTACAGTAACAAGGAAATCCATTTCTAGAGAAATTAAAAAATTCACTCAATGTTACATGGTCCATTAACAGTAGATTTGGGATTAAAAGCTAGGTTTTATATGGCCCCTAACCCCCTTATATGCTTCATTACAAAAATTAGAGCATATTTTATAGTCAGTATAATTTATTTTCTGTGTTTTACAAAATTTAGCCCTTAGAAATGTTAGAATACCAAGTTTAAAAAACCCTGTTCTCACATTATATACAATCGATGATAAAAAAGTATGAATAGAAAATACTTGCTATCTTAGAGGTAAAATCTGGACTGGATAGGAAAATCCTTTATATATACATATAAATGGTATGTTGGCAGTTCATAATATATATGTGTATATACACACTCAAACGTATCTTAAAGGGAAGGTGCGGACAGGAATGAAGGTAGGAAGTGAGAGGAGGAAGAAGCATTTAGTTTATTTTATTGTTCTTGATTATTTGCTCCAACCCAGGGTCCTTGGGATGTATATGGACTATGCTGGCTGGAAGACACATAACTTTAGCATTCTGCCTGCTTCATCAAAACTGCAACAGTAGACTTTCATTGCACCCAGTTCTAGTGTTTCACATCTGTTACTGTCTTTATGCTACTTCTCTCAATAACAAAGAATCATTTCAGAGTTGTCACCTTCATTCTCTAAGACATTTTTATGTGATAAGGAATAACTGGCACCAGGAAACCACTGCTAGCCAAAGTTCTCAAGGTAGCCTCACTGATACACTGTGCCAGGTAATTTGCTACCCTTGGGTCTAATCAATTGTGGTGCAGGCAGGAATGAGGAAAAAGCATTTACTTATTTTTGTTGAGTTGTTCATAATAATCGATCCCCTCCCACTGCCAGCCCTGAACCTTGAATCTGAATCCTTGGAATGGACATGGACTGCGCTGGCTAGAAGTTATGGTCCTGAGATTTGATAAACCTGAGCCTGACCACCTATGCTTAAGGCCTCCCTTTAGTCTATTTGTCCAGATGGGTCTGTGGTCTGTGGGCAAACTGGGCACCGAAATATGCCCAGTCTCACAAGGATTTAAATATTTGTTCATCAGTTTTATACAATTCCAAGTAGGACAGCAATGAATTTAACTTACGTCAACTTAGAGTTGAAGATAAAACGGAGTGGGGAAAATAGTGATTCAAAGATATTTAGAAATGTACTTTTCAAGCTCTCTCATCTAGTATGAAATTTTGTAACAGAACTCAACCTTCATTAATTATCTTATTTCAGAATTTGAGGTGGGTAACTTAAAATTTCTGCATGAAAAACTCATTTTTAAAGTTCAAAGTAATAGATTTCTGTTGTGAAAATAAATGTTTGCTGCTTTCCAGTAACCTGATAAAAACTATGCCATGGTGAGAATACTGAAAACAACAGAGATAATAAGTAAAAATAGAAGTGCCATCAGTCACTGCAAGCCCAAGGGTGAGTAAAAAATTTAATATATTTATACTAATGGAAGGCACATATAAAGCTTGAAATAGAAATTCAGCAATTATCATCTGGGTGTACCTGTGTCTAACACCTCATCACTCAACACTTTCTAATTCATCCAGTCTAGGTCTTCTTTTAAACCTGCAAACCTGCACTTGCCAACTTTCTAAAAGTGAAATTCATTTTCCAAAGCATTAAAGTTGCTTTTGTCTCAACCTTATTCACTTTAGAATAGCTTTAAGTTCACTTATAGGGATATCTTCAGGCCAAGATCTCACTAAATACTTTTCATGAATCCTTTCCACGCAAGTACTAAGCTGGATGGCAAGTAGTGTCTAAAGAGCTTTATCAACAAAGTTAGATACTCGGACTTAGTGGAACCAAAAGGAAGCATTTTTTAAGTCTCAACTTGGTACTTTAGTTAAAATAATATTTTGAGTTAAAGAAATACACAATGTCAAAATAGTAGTCTCTCTTTCATAAAGGATACTATTAACCCAATCTTTTTACCTACAGAAAAATAATTTTACAAAACCAGAAATTGTTTGACCTCACTATTTTGGCAATTGATACATATGACTGCTGAAGATATTTGCTGAAAAAGAAAAAAAGTGCTGAAACTAGGGTTGCTAACCTCTAGTTAGTCCTAATTTTTTGCCTAATTAGAAACCTAGATATCAGTCAAGGATTACCCTACTGTGCATTCATTATTCTCCATTCAAATAATATTAGACACTATGCAGATACCACCACATTGGTTGAAGTCAACTTTTCTGAGGTTTGGGTCCTCTGCTTGTGATATAATGCTTGTAATGCTCAAGTGTACTTACATATTCCAATATTTTGCGGGAAAATCCAGAGGTTTTTGCCTAAAATCATGTTTTGTCAAGGAGGATCGTGTTCTAATTCTCTTAAAATTGCTTTTTTGGGCTGAAATGTTCTACAGTGATAGTATCTGATCATAATGCCATTATCTCAGTTGAGACAAGTTTATTAGGCAAGCTTTTTTTGTTTGTTTGTTTTTTACTGGAGCCAATAAACAGCAATCTAGCATAAATTTCAAACAACTTTATCTTGGATCCTTAATACCCTGTTTATTGCTATAATGAAATTTATCTTTCTTAGAAAGGTGCAAAAAATCATGGTTAACAGACACAAAATCATCTTTTTCTCAAGATAAAAGGAAACTATTCCTCTCTATTAAGTGTTTGGCGGGGGTTGGTAGCTTAGGAAAAGAAAACTGAGGAAGGGTTGCTTGAAACAGTAACCCTCAATGAAGGTATGGAAATGCTGTGTAATTGCTGTTCTTCTATCATATCTACTCCATTGCCACACATTCTATAAACATTGACTTTAATACTCACCATGTGTCACAATCTTGCCTGACCTTGACCTCAGTTAAATACAGTTAGTTATCTATAGTCTAAATTGCTACCCTACCCCCACGTATTTTCACTTTAGTTACAGACTTCTAAAGGACTAATACAATGTTAAGGCCTAATTAAATGAACCCAAAATTATGACATTTCTGGACAAGGATTTATATATCCCTCACAGAAATAAATTTTAACAGCTGAAGACTACCAGACTAAATATAAGACTCACCCAGTCCCATGGCTATGCCATACTGAGTAGAATTTGGAATTAGTTGGTGTAAATGAAATGAGGACAGTTCAAGCACTGTAGGCCCACTATGTGGTCGTCTTCTTCTCTGGGATCCACAATTAGTGCCTGTTGGAAAGAACATATATTCTACTTCAGTTCTTACTTTGAATTGTCATTCCCTCTACTGTATCATGAACCCTCCTAAGACCCAGTCTATTTGAATATCTCTATAACCATCCTACCCTTACTAAGTCAAAAGTTAGATTGGATGTGTCCCCTTGAGCTCTGTGATTTAAATGTCTGGAAACTGTACATGAACAGGGAGAGAACCATAAAAATTGTATATATATATTATTTAAAGTATATATAAATATATAACTACTAGAGATAATATATAATTATATTATTAAATGTTATCTAAATTTTATATAAACATACATATAATTTATTTATAATCAATACAGAATTCTTAACAAAAAATTTAGTCTATGTACTAAATCTTCTTGTACTAGATCTTCTACTAGATACCTGGACTATAGAGATAAATAAAATTTGACATAAGAGCCTACAAAAGCCCAAAGGGGAGACACCTAACCAACCCTTAGGTAGTTAACCAACTTTCAATCTGAAGGAAATAGGAGAAAATAAGGGTTTGCTTGAGCAGATAATGCCCTGATTTTAACAAACGGGCAGATGCATTTTGCTTTAAAAAATAAAAAGGAAGGAAAGGGGTCAAATTTTTATATGATTGAGTATTTTATTCAACCAACCTTTGGCAGATAACAACTATAAACTACAAATACAATAAAAAAATCACCTCTAGGCATTGTAGGGTGACCAAAAGAAGGGAAATTATGGAAGGAATATTACACGAGGGTGAAGAGAATGGGATGAAGTGTGTTTCCCATTTTTATAGCTTTTAATGTGAGAGTAAACCACTCATGGCAAAACCCAGCATGGCTAAAAGTCTACTAGAATACCCTGCCTTTCTGACCTGAAAAACCAGAGGACAAAGTTTGGGACAACTAGAAAAAGCACTTGAGAGTGAGAGATAAACATTGTGTATAAACTATCCAAAATTCTGGCTAACCACTGAATTACATTAGCACAGAGTTCAAGCAGCTTAGTTAAATAAGGAAATGAGATTTGAGGTGTTTCCCAAAAGTCAAAGTTTTCATATTGAATCTCACCATCTTAATTTCATACTAAGACTACTCTTTGGAGTAGAATCCAGAGTCTGCACAATATTAGTATTTACTTTTTCCAAGGTATAAACAGGAAAATGTGATCTATCCTTAAAACAAACCAATAGCAACAGACTGACCTTGAAATGACCCAAATATTGGGATTAGCAATCAAGCAATTTAAAGCAGCTATGTTAACTTTCATCTTTGAAATTTCAAAAAATTTGTTAGAGCAGCTGAATAGTAATGACAAAAGAAAAGGTCAATGAACTTGAAGATAGAGCATTAGAAATAATTCTAAGCAATAAAGAGAAAAATAAAAAATATGAACAGATTCAGAGACCTATATGACAATATCATTAATTCTAATATATGTGATGTATGATGTACTGAAGTCACAGGAGAGGATATTTGTAACAGGGGTATAAAATATTTTTAAAACAATGGCTTAAAATTCCCCAAATTAATATTTGTAACAGGGGTATAAAATATTTTTAAAACAATGGCTTAAAATTCCCCAAATTAATGAAAGAAGTAAATTTACAACTTTAAGAAGCTCAGGACCACCATATTGTATATAGATTTGAAGAAAATATGTCTACACATCCTAATAAATGTCTGAAAATAAAATATAAAAATAATATCTGAAGATAATTAGCACGTACAGAGCCAATAAACTAAGATAAGAAGTAAAGTTGTTTAATGTATAGAAATAGACTATTTAGCAAAATGATGAAATAGAGGAATGTATCCCAAAGGATGGACCAAATTTAAATTTCAGAGAAAAATCTTAATGCAACAGAATTAGGTAAATTATCTGAAGAAAAGTTCAAAGCAATAGTCCTAACTCTATTACTGAAATCATGAGAACCATTGATACAAAATATATCTACATCAACGAGAAAATATGAGAAAGATACAAGTAGAAACAATACACCTAAAAACATAAGAGCCTAATGGAAAAAAAATACAATAGAGGGGCTTAAGGGTAGAAAAGAAGGGGCAGACAGAATCAGCAAATTGGAAGACGAGACAGTGGTAACCATCCAAACATATCAGCAAAAATAAAATAAAATTAGGAAATATGAAAATTGCATGAGACGTATGTGATAACATCAAGAGTAACAACATTTATATAATAGGTTTCTAGAAGCTGAAGAGAAAAAGAAAGAGAGAGAAACCACATTTGAAGAAATAAATAATGGCTTAGAATTTCTCTAACCTGGGGAAGGAAACAGACATTCAGATCCGCGAAGTTCAGAGTTTCAAGCGAAATAAATGTAGACACATGCCAAGACATAGTATAATTAAGATGGTAAAAATTAAGGAGGAGAGAATTCTAAATACAGCTATAGAAAGAAAAATTATATATAAGGGAACACCCATAAGATTATTTTTAGATTTTACCATAAACTTCACAAGCCAGAGTAGCATGCCATGAGATATATAAAATATCAAAAGAAAAGGATTTCTAACCAAGAATATGAGAGACTCATAATCAAAGGGAGGCTTTACAGAAAAATAAAAATTAAAGAGCTTCATAACCAATAAATTGTCTTGC
The DNA here is from genome assembly GCA_004363575.1 of Solenodon paradoxus. NCBI lineage: Eukaryota > Metazoa > Chordata > Mammalia > Eulipotyphla > Solenodontidae > Solenodon > Solenodon paradoxus. The sequence continues at coordinate 59,843 of RJWH01003448.1, forward strand.
AAGAAATTTTAAAATTACTTTCGTAAGATGAAAAAAATCCACTTAGAAGTTACAAGACACCAAACACCACCAATTTAAAGGTACAGAATGACAGAATGGGTTAAACAACAAAACCATTTTTTTCTGCCTACAGGAAACTCACATTAGCTTTAAAGATAAATACAGGGTCAAAGTAAAAGGTTGGAAGATAATTCTCTATTCAAATGGTAAACTAAAAAGGTTATTACAGCCATACTTTCATCAGATAAAATATATTTTCAGGTGACAAGGGGACAAGAAAGAGGGATAGACAATAATGATTAAGGACCCAATACAACAATAAGACATAACACATTCATTTATATGCACCAAATGATGGAGCAACAAAATACACATGCAATTATTTAATAGAATTATATAGAGACATTAATAGCAGCACAGTAATAGTAGGGGACTTTAATACCTTTCATACGCTGTTTGACAGATCAACCAGTATTTAGCAGACAACCAACAGAATAAATAAGGAAACAATAATAATAGTCTTGAATTATTAACTAGAACAGATGGATTAATAAACATTTATCACACATTTAATTCAACAACAGCAGAATTTACATTTTTTAAAGTGCACATAGAACATTGTCAAGGACAGATAATATGTTGGGACATAAAACTACTCTTGATAAGTTTATGAAGACTGAAATCACTCTAGGTATCTTTTCTGACTACCATGCTATAAAACTAGAAGTCTAAAATAGAAATATAGAAAAATAGAAAAATCCCAAACATATGGAAACAAATAACAAGCTTCTGAATAACCACTAGATCAATGTGGAAATTAAATTAAAAAAAAATACTGGGAAATAAATTCACATAAAGACACAAGCTATCATAACATAAGAGATGCAGAAAAAAAACAGTATTAATATGGAAGTTAATAGTAATACTGGCTTATATCAAGAAGTATGAAAATCTCAAATAAACAAATTAACCATACACCAAAGGGATCTTGGAAAGGAATAACAAATGAAACAAAAAGTTGTATAATGTAAGAAATTATAAAATTCAGAGAACAAATACTGAAATGTAAATAGAAAAAGGCAATATAAAAGATCAATGAATCCAGGAGTTGGTTCTTTGAAAACAACAAAACATTTAAGAAGGCTCACAAAGAAAAGAAGGGAGAAAATTCTAATAAAGAGAATCAAGACTGAAAGAGGAGAAATTACAACAGTTGGTACAGCAGTGCAAAGGGTCATAAGAGACCATTAGGAACAACTATATGCCAATAAATTTGATAATCTAGAAAAATGGATAAATTTTTAGAACTATACAGTAAAATAAGGTTGAATTAAGAAGGCATAGAAACGAGAACAGATCAAATAAAAATATGGAAATTGAAATAGTATTAAAAAACCTTCCCCAAAACAAAAGCCCAGGACTAGATGACTTTACTAGTGATTTTCACCAAACATCAAAAAAAAAACAAAAAAAAAAACTAACACCTATTCTCAAATTCTGTCAAAAAATTGAAGAGAAGGAATACTTCCAAACATATTTTATGAGGCCAACATTACCCTGATACCAAAACCAGATAGGGACATCACAAAAATGTAAAACTACAGACCAATATCTCCAATGAATATAGATGCAAACATTATCAACAAAATACTAGCAAACCAAATTTAGCAATACACTAAAAGGAGCATATACTATGACCAAGTAGTATTTATTCTTGGGATTTAAGGACGGTTCATATATGGAAGTCAATTAATACAATACTCCAAATCAACAAATGGAAAGGCAAAAATCATATGATCAAATCAATAGATGTAGAGAAGGCATCTGACAATATTCAGCACCCATTTATGATGAAAACTCCTAATAAAATGGGCATAAAAGAAACACCTCAACATAACAAAGGCCATAAATTAGAAACTCAAATGTCTTATACTCAGTGGGTGAAAAGCTTAAAACGTTTCCTCTAAGATCAGGAATAAGAACAAGTTGTCCCACTCTCATCACTTCTATTTAAGTTAATATTTAGACAAGATGAAATAAAAGGAATCCAGATTGAACAAGTAAAACTAACATTATTTGCAGATAACATGATAATATATATAGAAAATCCTAGACTCCACTAAAAATTTCTAGAACCAATAAATGGTACACGCTTAAGTGGCAGGCTAGAAAATCAATATATAAATATAGGTTGTATTCCTATATACAATGAACTAGAAGAAAACAAAATTAAGAAACAATTTCATTCATAATCATACCAAAAAATTATATACTTTGGAATTAATTTAACAGAGGAGGTATAATATCTTTATGATGACAACTAGAAACATTATTAAAAAATAGAAAACACCGGGAGATGGAAAGATATTTTGTGTTAATGGGTGAGCACAATTACTAGTTAAAATGGGTGTCTTACATGAAGCGACAAACATTCAATGCAATCACTATTAAAATTCCAATGACATTTTTAAGGAAATAGAATAAATAATATAAATATGGTACCACAAAAACCTTCAAATAGCTAACATTATCTTGAGAAAAAGAGAAAAAAAGCAGTTTATCATGTTATCTGACTTTGAAAAATACTACAAAACAACAGTAATTAAAACAGTAATAGGAACTCGATAAACAGAGACCTCCCAAAAGAAAGTTACTATAGCTCCAGAGAGAGGCAAAAAGGATAAACTGATATTCTAGAACTCTGTTAGTTTTAGTGCTTGGCATATAATAGGAACTCAATAAGCATTCTGTTGTTGGATGGAAGAATAAACAAACAGATGAATAGGAATGGTTTTTCACTTCGAATTTCTGTAAAAGTTTCTTACAGTCACATTTTCTGTTCTTCAGAATTCCCTGTTCTCCCTGTCGACTCATCTCTTCCAATATTACACTCATTTCCACTGTATCACATTTCATGAAGTTCCTTGAACATCTGTATTCTTTTCACATTACAGAGCTAAACCAAATGATTAATAATTTTGTTGCATTTTTTTCAAGCATCTTCAGTCTCCAAAAGGTCAGTAATTTTCAGTTTGCACTCGTACCAGTGGTGGATGCATTTTTGGAATCTGGACTCACATAAGATTAACACACTTATAACTTGAAGAATTCATGCCATTTTGATTATTCAAATTTCGAAGTCTTCGCTTTCTTCTGGAATCACTCTTTTCCTGCTGGAAAGCATCTGTATTCTCTGTAGGTACTCCAGATCTGAAGCTTTGCTGCATTTACTTAGAGACCTTTGACACAGAGGGTTCATTCTACAGTAAAAATAAAAAATAAATCCCCTTTTGCATCACATTGAATGGAGAAACAAAGGTTTTTTTCTTTAAAAAACATGTTTTAAAAGAGCAATGTTTTCTCACTTTGACTGCTTCGAATTGCATATTGCTACACATTCTGCCTAGAAGAGGAAGTTAGGCAGATGAAGATGGAAGTAGAGGTGATTAGCCTGTTGTCAGAAAGGAGTGTTAGAGGAAGGGCAGGCAGAGAACAATTCTGCCAGTTGCTGAGTTTTTCTATCCCAATTTTGTGTTCAGTTACCAAAAAAAAAAAGGCCACTAGATCACCTTCTATTTATTTTTATTTTGCAACTCCACTGACTACCCGACCTCCTTCCTTCTTCTAACAGATGTGTTGTTGTAATACTTTGGATCACTGGGTACTCAACTCAGTGTCCTCTCAAACATATCCAACATCCCTCAAAAACTGTGTTCCCTTTTCTCAGTTTACAGTTACCTGAAGCAAAAAAAAAAAAAAAAAAAAAAAAGATTTTGAGAAATCATAGTGTACACACTTGCTATTGTACATTATTGTCTTTTTTCAAGGGGCCTGCTCTCTCTTTTATTTGGTGGGTTTCAGGCATATGCTATAATGATTTGACATTTGCGTGCAATGCAAAATGATCACCACATAAGTCTTTTCCACTTTGCTAGTAAAGGTTTTTAAATTTTGATACAATCATATTGTCCACACAATACTAATTTTCATGACTTACAGCTGCAAATTTATACTTCTTGATCTCGTTCACTCATTTCACCTACCCCCCACCCCTTAACCCCTAGCCTCTGGTAGCTACCAACATGTTCTCTGTATGTATGACTTTACTTTTATGATAATTTATATTCTGAAAAATATACATACAGAAAAATTATTAAAAGAAACATACCAAAATGTGAATAACTATTCTTTATAATTGTGATTATTTTGCTTATTGTCCCAGAATCTGTCAGAGTCCAGCCAACTTCTAATGTCTTCTTTTGTGCCTGAGAGCTTTTTATTCTAGAACCGTGGAGGACAACTTCGCCCCTCTGGCTCAGGCAGCTCAGGTGGTTAAAGTATAGGTTATGTAAAGCCTAAGGACCTGGGTTTGAGACCTGCCACCAGGGAAGATAGAGAAATAAATAAATAAGAAAAAAATGGATGGTGAGTAAATGGAGAAAAAAAAATATATGTAAAGAATGATGGAAGACAGCTTGCCTATGAGTAAGCTGAAAATGCTTAGGTCATCCCTGAGGCAGTATAATTCTGAGGCATTTATTTTGTAGTATTTCCAGGGTTTCTGCCTGTAACTGAGTAGTCTCTCTAGTTGCCAGCTGTGATAACTAAACAGCAACATACCCTTTCACTGACTGTATTCTCTTCCTTACTTATTCAATTCTCTAAGATATTATGTTTCCCAAATAATCTGCTTAAACTCAAATTCATTTTTCTAGGTATACTCATACCGGGATGTTCATCTATAATTTTCAAGTGCTTCTAGAGTATATATGTAGTTAATAGAAGTTTAAAACTTACTTTAGGTGCACCGTGGTTGATAGCTCATAGGTCAGCCACCTTTGTCTGGTGCAGTCCACATACATCCCAAGAATCCCAGTCCATGTCCCAGGGTTGGGGACAACAACCAAGAAGAACAACTACATAAAATAAATAAGCAAGATGAACAACTAAATGGAATAAGTTAAGTTATTCTTCCTCCTAATTCTTCCTAACTGCCTGCCTCTATTTGCCTTCATTCCTGCCTGCACCTTTCCTTGAAAAGGAAAAACAGACATATTATATCAGGTGTCAAAATCAGATGTATAAAAGCATAATCAGAAGGTTAACATTGTATTGAAGACAATAAAGCTATTTATCTGTACGTTACCTTCAGGGAATCAATGTATAAACTCACTGCTATGAAATTAATAAGACTGGGGATATAATGTACAGTATGATGACTATAGTTAATAATGAGTATTACATATTTGAAAGCTGCTAGTGTGCCTTAGAAGACCAGGTGCTTGGGGAGCATTCCACATACAGCTCAAGGCCCTGGGTCTGCAGCTTGGGAGTGTGGGGAAGAACTAAAATGAACAATATAAGTAAGTTAAACAAATAAATAAAAATACTTCTTCCTGCCTGTCTGCAGCCAACCTGCCTTCATTCCTCCTTGTCTTCCTTCCTCTAAAGAAAAAGAAAAAGAAAGTGGCTAAGAGACTATATCTTAAAAATGTTCATCAAAGAAAAAATTCTAGCTAAATGGGGATATTTGTAAACTAGACTTACTGCAGTTATAATTTCTTGCTCATTATGTTGTACACTGAAACTATAATGTTATGTCACAAAATGCTATTATTAACAGTCACCGTATTCAGATTATGAAACAGGTCTTGTTTTATACGATATTTCAGCATTTGAAATATTCTATGTACAAGCTGGAGACCACCAAGATATGATCAGTTTGGAAAATTAGGAAAATTCATTATGCATCCTTAAAACAAAACAAAACAAAAAAAACCACACTTCTTTCTAAGAGAGAGTACAGAAATAGGAAGAACAAGTCAATGTATTGTTGGATCGTAATTTTTTGCTAATGAGTAGCTAGTGTGATTAGAGGAAATTAGAAAATATGAAATCAGAAGTGGGGAAATGGGTAAGTAGGGAATAATGAGTATGGCTGATAGCAATGATCTTATTTTGCTAACACATTTGGAATCCCAAGTCTTTTGTGCTTTCATCTCCATAAACCACACTGAACTTTCTAAATCACGTATCTCATGTGTTCTGGTTTGGAAAATATAGCTCGATTATGTTGCAATGAACTTCTGAGTCGTAAGACCCCCCCAACCTATTCCCTTTCATTACTAGATAGTTTGTGCATTAACCTGAGAATGTAACAATCTTTCTGAGTCTTAATTTCTACCTGTGTTACATGAAGAAGCAGACTATATGATTTTAAGTTTCTTCTCAGCATTAACATTTTATATTTCTACAGGGATGGTACTCAGTGCTAAACAGGAGGAAAAGAGCATATACTAATCTAACCAGAAAACCAAAGGCCTTGGAAAGCAGACTGTATTATTTGGTGTATTTCTAAATGGACTTAACTAGTTTGATTATTCCTGATTATTAGGCTCCATTGGAAATTTCCAACAGTTACAGGTAGTTGAAGACTATCAGACTCTTCCCCTATAGTCTACTACGTGGATTTTAAAATACAATCAGGTCCTAGTTCAAATTCTGCCACATTTAACACATTTTTTTACTATCAGATAGGAATAAAAATAGTCACACAACTTACAGCATAAGCTTGCTAAAGCCCAGGCTTTTACATCATTGAAGTACACAAATAAGTAGTTTACATGAAAGATTTACTCCAAGCAAATACAACATGACTGCAATAATGATCTAGTCGAAGTCAGCCCACAAAATCCTTTGCAAGTGACCTTATACAGGATGAATTGGAATTCTAAGCATGGAGCACCATTCCAAAGGGGAGAAACTAATGAGTTCACCAGATTTTCATACCCTGGCCCTCTTCATGCAACTGTAGAAAGGCCAATAAAGTATTCCTAGCCAATCCATATCTCTTGAATACTATTCATTTAACCAACAACAAAAAAATTTCTAACATGAATTATGTTAATTAACAAACCCTCTGTGTTGATTAACGATGTTAGGAATGCTGCCTATGGAATGTGCAATGTGAGCTTTTATTTATTTATTTTATTTTGGCATACTATTGATGTCTGCATACCCAATTTAATATTAATTAGCCTGCTTGAGCATATAGATTTAGATTATATACATTTATATCACACCATCCATTCTAAGGTAAATTATATTTTAAAAATATATAGGACTTCCAAAAGGATTAATCTCCCAAAAGACCTAAAGTTGCATTATATATCATTCATTTTTGATGTAACATTCTTTTTCTCATTTTCTCTCAATCTTCTTTTTACCATCACTCATCCTATTCTCTATCATTTTCCTTACTGTTACCATCTTTCACAGCCCCTCTCTTTACCATGCAATATTCTTTTGTAATATGATGATATACTACATTAAGATAGCACTTTAGCACACATTATGATATTTTATTTTGGTCCCTTTTTCATCCCTCACTTATGTCTGACAAAACTTTGACTTTGCATTAATTAAACCATCTGCTTTCTTCCTTCATATGCCTGGGCTTCTCAACATCACTAAAGAAATCATTGGTGTGCCCTAGAGGATAAGATCTCTGGACATGGTTCACATCCATCCCAAGGACCCAGGTTTGAGATCTGGGGCCAGCGGGAAAAACCAAGATGAACAACTAAATTAAATAAATAAATGTTTCTTCCTCCTCTCTCTTCCTGCCTGCCTGCCTACTCACCTTCATTCCTACCTGTACCTTTCCTTTTAAAAAAAAAAGAAAGAATATAAAAAGCAATATGTTGGGAGCCAGGAAATTTTCTTAGTGTTCAATTTCAGCGAGCTTTCAAGTTGCATTGAAGCATTTCTACATTTACTACAATGTCCATTTAAGGCCTAAGAGAATAAGGAATCCTAAGATACATCACTGCTGTGATGAGTGATAAGTGATGATGGGGTTTTGGCCTGGCAATAGAACAAGCATTTTCTCTCATCCACTCCTACACCACAGCCCTTCCAATATACCACCATTCCTGCACAGCTGGAGTTAGGTATCTATCCCCCAAATCAGGCATTTCTATCCAAAATTCCCTTGCAAGCCCTTTGAGATCAATCCCTTCTCTCAACCTCCCCTCAACCCCTACCACCACTTATATATTATCCATTCCAATAGTTTATATGTCCTAGAATTTTTACTGTTAATGGTCTAGCTAGGTCTAATACCTGGAGGAATTATTCAAATCTGGACTTGATAGCAAAACAACTCATTGAACATGATTAAAGAGTGTTAACTGCAATATGGACATATTTAATAAATGATACATATGCTTTGTGAGAAGATAATATTATATTTTCAGGGAAAAACCTTAGCTGGTATGGTTAGAAGAGTAAGTTCCATCTTGGTCTGACTTAGCTCAGATTCCTCCTCTCTTGTTTTGTCTGGATCTACTAATTCCCTTCCTAATATCTATTCCTGCCCTTAATACATTTGCTTTTTTATGTAATGCTCTTAGTACCAGTTGCAGCATTTTTCTTTAATTTTAAAAATGCCCAAAATTCACTTTAATTATAGAAACACTGATTTTTTTTCTTTTTTTTTTTTAAGAAAGGTGCAGGCAGGAATGAAAGTGAGTAGGAAGGTAGGCAGAAAGAGAGGAGGAAGTATTTTATTTTTATTTAGTTGTTCAAGTTGGTTATTTCCCCAGGGTCCACGTCGTGATCCAGGGACCTTGGGATGCATGTGGACTGCACCATGGTGGACTAATACACTATGCCACTGTGGTACACCATCACTGAATTTCTGAAGATAACTCTCCAATGCTCCCTGAAAAAAATTGGTTACACTTTCAGTTCCTGCAGCTCCCTGTCTTTTTCCATGTGATTTCTGCTCTCAGATCTGATTTCCTGATTCAGGCAGCAGGTGCTTCTGAACTTGAATGTTCTGTGCTCTGTCCTTGGCTCTCTGGTTTTCCACACCTGTGTTTAGAGTGTACCCTGGGACCGAGTGTTTAAGTTGTGGCCCTGGTATATTCTTATTTGACCATTTGAAACCCACTAATTCTTCACACCCATTGGGAATTATAACCTATGAATTACATCATGCATTTGGGTTTCCCAGGAATAGGAAATAAGAAGTGAAAACTGAGAGCATGAGTCTGCTGTAGTGGTAGTAGCTGTGCCAGGGGTTCAATGGCTAGCAGGTTGCAATTGCAAAGTAGCTTGAACAACCATTGGTGATTCACAGATCTTCACAGGCTTTGTCCTGTGCATATTAGAGCTGATACGATGGGCTCTAGTTCTGAATTCACCTTGGAGGCCTCTTAATTTCCTAGTTCCTGTCAGTCCTCACAAGATGCCTGAGTAGATGTATACCCAACTAACAAAGGCAAAGGAAAACAAAGCGGTACTTTAGTCTTAGACTAGTGTGACCACGTGACCTGCTCTGCCCTGGATGTCTAGGTGTAATTATGAACAGCACCTTCTTTACTCTCCAGACGTACCATTTTGATTATAATTTCAATAGATACCCTAATTATATGCATTATATACATACACAACATGTAACTCACCATCCCTACAGCTCTGGAGGGAATAGAGAACCACAGAAATTAGAAAAGGAGAGAGATATAGGGTCAAAAAAGGGGTCCAAACTCATTCCTAGTATTGATGAGTATAGTCTATGGCCAGATTTTTGTAATGCCTCTCAGAGTGGAAACAATGCTCCCATAAAGAGAGGAATTAGAATTTTCACAAATGCAGAGAATAATGATTATATTTAAGGCCCTGAAACTCAAGGGTGAACATGTTGAAAAGAAGTGTGATCAGAGGAAGTAGATGCAAGAAAGCCATGCAGACTATAAGGGAGTGGATAGCAAGCCCTTAGCCAAAGTGGCCGAAGGAGGAAGGAACAGAGAGATGTTATCAGAAATAATTATATGCAGAGATTTTATCTTGGGCTCTATGGATAGACTTTGGGGTCTAAATCACTTGTGTATATTAAAATATGCACTTCTTGTATATATTGAAATTTCTGAAGTTGCATCCACAATTTTATCAGATTCTCCAAAAAGTTCAAGACAGATAAGAATCATTGCTTTATGATGTTTTCAGTTCTGCCATGTATTAGAAGATATATTACAAGGTAGTTCTGATTCTAACATGTGGGGTTTAGCTATTCTCAACACTTCTACAACTAGCTTCACAAAATTTTGCAAAGTTAAGTAAATCTTAACAGGGCTAGGTGGGGCCTGCCTGGTTTTACAGTTACAATTTCAATGTCCAGAGTAGAGAAAAAAACAGATACACAGCATTAGTAATAGAATACTCTCTTACCATAGCTTATTTCTGTCTAGGTGTGTTACTCATTTCAGAAGCCCTTGGGAACCCTATACTTCTTAGGTAGCAGAGATAGTTTTTGCAGTTTTACCATCAGGTAAGTAAAATACCATTTGAGATAAAGATATAAATATACGCCAACTATAAGAAAATGGACAGGTTCTGCAATGCCGCTGGAAAACACTTGTTTCTCATGACATTGGTTTAGTTTATTCCTTCTGGCTTTGCATTTATGTGCCAGGTGACTTAGAAAGTGATAGACTTGCATGAATATCACATGCAATACAATACTGAGTTGTATGCAGTTCCACCTTTACCACAGTAAAACACATGCCTGTTCTTTTCCATTAAGTATCTGGATGGCCCTTTTTGAAAATCATGTATCTTCTCCGGGCATTAGATTCCTTATGTCTAGAATGAATGAGGGCATTAGATTTCATTAGATATTTTTTAAAATTCCTTCCAGTTGTATATGTCCTTTCTAGGAAGCATCTGTGTTTATCATTCTTAAGTTTATACAACACACTTTGGAGGGGGAGAAACACTTTGTCATTCAGGTTAATACCTAACACAAAAAGTAAATAAAAAATAAAACACTCATTGAGCATTTCAAGCAGCTGGAGAGAGGGATTCTCGGGGGAGCCTTCCTCTCAACTAATTCTTCTCCCTCCTGAAAAAGACTGATGGGTCCGATTCTGGGAGTCTGTCTGGATTTCCTGCCATAGTATATGGGACCAGTGTGCTCTGAAGGTCACACACACACACACACACACACACACACACACACACACTGACAAATGTACCCAGGAGCATCTTGAGTACCCTTCATTTTTATATATTAATAAGACTTGTTCTAACAGACTTTTATTAATCATCTTTTCCACCATGCAGAGAAAAAAAAGGAAAAAACTAAGCAAAATTCTACTTTTCAAAGCAAGGAGTCCTGTCCTTCTTGCTCTCTTCTCCTTCCTGGACACACAAGTTCTTGCAAGGTGCCTGTCCTTCTGGCCTGCTTATTCCTAGAATATGAGAAGGTTCTGGCATTCAGAATAGGAAACATGCCCTCACAGAGAGTATCAGAATATGGCATGTGGTTGGGGGAGGGGTATGTAAAGCCTGGAGACTCAAGTAGGGTTACTGTATAATTTCTGGTAACCCTACATCAGTTATATACAACTTGCTATATATAATATTCCCCTGTGCTGAAAGAATATCTTCCTGATTATGATCTGAAGTGAAAATAGGTACCCCACTGGGAAAAGCTGAAGTTTTCCTATCACTACACCCCTAGCCAAGAACTGGCCATTTTAAGCATGACTAAATAATCATGTGAGTCATTTTTATATTAAGAGTTGTGATGACACTGAAGGATGATAACCCTATTTAGTTCATGGTTCTTGTAATAATAATGTAACTGGGAAATCAATTCAATATATGTCACTCTAGAAACGTAAATCTCTTGTATTTCATTCCAGAAAAGTCAATTTGGGATGGTGTCATACCATACAACATCCAGATCCAAATAAAACTATTGTTCTTCCTTCATATCTTTGATCTTTGTGTTCATGAGTTAGCAAAGAAATCAAATTCTTCTTTCTACTGACTTAGGCTGGACTACATCAATTTTCTGTTCTTATGCAACAGGTTATTAAGCTTAAATGCTTATTATTTAATGAGCAATTTAAATACTTACATATGTTGCTTTCAATCTGAGTTCTTACTGCTAAGAATTCAGAGCTTTGTATTTGTTTTTCTCTTGCTTCTATAAAAACTTTCAGAGGGTCAAACCAAAGAAGGCACAGTAACATTAAGAATTGTTCCAGTCTTATGCATGTTGGCTTGGAAATCTCTCCATTTACTCTGAAGGGATTTGCCCAACATGAGCTTCCTTGGGGTTTCAACTCTTTCAACTTTAAGCCTTGCTGGCTTTCATTATCTAGCTCCATTTGGAAATGTGACCAGTTTCTAGCTAATTATTCTAAGTTGTTCAAAGCTTAGCTTTAAGTACTTGTCTTCAGGTAAAAATAAAATGGCAAGGAATCCCTTTGATACAGTTCATATAGGTTGACCTTCTGGAGCAAGAAACAGTATAGAGAAGGGTGGAGAGAAGGAAATCCAACACGATGGCAAATTTAATATTAGGCACTTTGCTCATTTCCAAGTTATTCATTCAGACTTTGAAACACTGTTTTTTCACCAAATAAATACCCAGGAATTTCATTTTTTTGAGTCCTCCAGTCATGTTCAGACCAGTTGAAGTCCTAGGGTGAAAATAGTCGAGAAGGCCAAAATAGGACCCACTTCACATAGCTGTATACCCAAAACTATTTTTCACTGTGTATGAGAATTCCTGGTTTTCATTATGAATAAATCTCTCCTCTTTTTACTCTTTCCCTGTGAAGAATATAATCAATATAGTATATCCAGATGCCTACAAATCAGTTATAGTTCCAAGGCTTCCATTCAACGGGTTTGTCTGAATGGCACATATTTTCAATATGTTCCTTCTCTGGTTTATTCAAGGACTGTGTATAAGCCATTGTGTTAAGTGTTAGGAGTTGTTATAGACTGGTTTATGTGCTCCCAAAATTCATATGTTGAAGCCGTCCCCTCACTTCTTGTAACTATATTTGGAGATAGGGTCTAAAGGAAGTAATTAAGGTTAAAAGAAACCTTAGGGTGGGATCCTAACCTGATAGAATTAGTGTCCATATAAGAAGAAACATCAGATATCTTGCTTGTTCTTCCTCTGCACACTCAATAAAAGTCATGTGAAGATATAGTGAGAAGGAAGCCATCTGCAGCCAGGAAAAGAGCACTCACCAGAAATGGAATAAGCCAGAACCTTAAGTGGTTGCTAAGGACTGGGTATAGGGGAAATAGGGAGCTATTAGTCAAAGGGTATACACTTTCAGTTATAAGATGAATTAGTTCTGGGTATATAAAATACACTCTGGCAACTATAGTTAATAATACTATAGTCTATAATTGAAATATGCTGAGAAAGTAGATCTTAAGCGTTCTTAACACATACACACACACATACACACATGGTATCAAGGAAAGGAAAAATACACAACAGAGTACATAATCTTCTTAAGTGTACCTAGAGTATTCTCAAGAAAATATCATAGGCTAGCCCATAAGTCAAGCCTCAGTAAATTTAAGAGGATAGGAATTTACAAAGTATGTTCTTTAACAGTAATGGAATAAAATTAGAAATCTATAACAGCAAAAATTTTGGAAATTCTCAGATATATGGAAACTGAACAACATATTTCTAAATAATCAGTTGTTTGGAGAATATGTCATAAGGGAAATTAGAAAATACTTTGAGATAAATAAATATTAAAATAAAGCTTATGGAACACAGCTAAATATGTACTTGGGGAGAAATTTATTGCTGCAAGCATCTGTATTAAAAAAGAAGTCTCAGTTCCACTTTGGTGGTCTAGCGGTCTAGAACACCTGGGAGCAGTCCCACATTCACCCCAAGGTCCCAGGTTCAAGACCCAGGGCTGGGGGCGGTTTTGGTGGAGGGGACAACCAATGTAAGCTAAGTAAGAAAAAAATAAAGTACTTCTTCCTCTCTCTTCTGCCTGCTCACCTTCATTCTTGATTGCACCTTTCCTTTAAAAAAAAATGTCTCAAGTTAATAGCCTAATAGACTAGAAAGAGAAAACTAAATCTGAAGCAAGCTGAAAGAAGAAAATATTAAAGATTAGAGTGGAAGTAAATGAAAGACAATGGAAAAATCAACAAAACTAGAAGTTGGTTCTTTGAAAAGAGCAACAAAATTTATTACAAAGAAAGAAGACTCAAATGATTAATATTAAGAATAAAGAGGGGATAACTACTGTATGACAAAAATTTAAAATACTGTAAGGAAATGAACAATTGTTTTCCAACAAATTCAGCAGCTAGAATTAAATGAACATAGAAAGACAAATTATCAAAATTGATTCAAGAAGAGATAGAAAGCAGGAAAAAAAAGCCATGATGTCTAAGATGTTTAATTAGTAATTTCTAAAAAAGCCTAGGCCCAGGTGCTTCATCAATGAATTATGCTCAACTTTTAAAGAAAAGCTAACTTATTTTGTAATATTCTATAAAAATAGAAGAGGATACAACACTTCCCAACTCATTCTATGAGGCCATTCCTTATATCAAAATCAGACAAAGACACCACAAGGAAAGAAAACTATCAACAAAAGCCCCTTTAAAAATCCTCAACAAAACACTAGCAAACCAAATATAGTCATATATAAAAACAATTATACATCACAGCTAAGTGATATTTATCTTAGGAATGAAAAGTCAGCTTAGCATGAAAAAAGTAATAAAATGTAACATCAATAGAATTAAAAACAAAACACACATAGTTCTCTCAACAGAAACAGAAAAAGCTAATGAATTCCAACCCCTTTCTTAACTTAAAAAAATTAGTAAAGGAACAGAATTTCCTCAACCTGGTAAGGCCATCCATTAAAAACCTTCCAATAGGTACATGCTGGTGGCTTAGTGACCAGTATAGTCCACATATATCCCAAGGAACTGGGTTCACAACCTGGGACCATGGAAAACAACCAAGATGAACAACTAAATAAAATAAGTAAATACCTCCTCCTCTCTCTCTGCCTGCCTGCCTGCTCACCTTCATTCCTGCTGGCACCTTTCCTTTAAAACAAAAAGCCCCACAGATATTTTATACTTAATGAGAAAGATTGAATGTATTTTTTCTAAGATCAGAAGTGAAGATATGATGCCTGCAGGCTCTGGTCATTGGACTGGAGATTCTGGTCAGAGAAAGCATGAAAGAAAAAGAAAGAAAAGGCATTCAGATTTGAAAAGAAAAAGTAAAACTTTATTTTCAGATAACATGATCATATACATTGAAAATTCTAAGTAAGTCACACATTAAACTATTAGAATTAAGAATGAATTCAGCAAAGTTGCAGAACACAGTATCAATATAGAAAAATCAATTTGATTTCTACATATTAGCAAGAAACAATCTGAATTTGAAATTAAGAAAACAATTCCATTTATAATAGCATCAAAATACTTAGAAGTAAGTTTTACAAAAGAGCAATAATTATATAATTAAAACTATAAAATAATATTGAAAGAAATTAAAAAGACTTAAATAAATGGAAGGGATATCCAACATTCATGGACCAGAAGACAATATTGTCAAGAAGGCAGAATTCCAAAAAATAACATACAAATTCAACAATAAAAAAAATCCCAGCTACTTCTTTTGGGCAGAAATTGACCAACCAATCCTAAATTTCATATGTAAATATAGGGAGTACCGAATAAGCCAAAAACAAGCTTAAAAATGAACAAAATTAAAGACTTACACTTCCCAATTTCAAAACAAACTACAAATTTACGTTAATCAACAAAATACAATAGTGTCATATAAGGTTAGACATATAGATCAACTATGTAAAATTAAAAGTCCAGGAGAAAAAAAACCTTCTATTTGTGGTAATTAAGTTTGGACAAGGTTGCATTAGAGTCAGTGTGAAAGGATAATGATTTCAATAAGTGATGCCAGGACCACTGGATCTCTACATGCAAATGAATAAAGTTGGATCCCTCCCTCAAACAATAAGCAAAAAATAATTCAAAATGGATCATAGACCTAAATGTAAGAACTAAAATTATGAAACTATTAGAAAAAGCATAGAGGTAAAACTTCATAACCTTGGATTAGGTGATATTTTCTTAGATATGATATGAAAAGCTCAAGAAACAAAAGAAGAAACTGGACATTCATCAAAAACTAAAAAGTTTTATGCTTCAAAGCTATCATCATGTGAGCAAAAAGATAATCCACAGAATGGAGAAAATACTTGCAAATCATATATCTGATCCATAATATATAAAGAGCTCTTACAACTTAAGAATAAAAAGATAAATGACCCACTGAAACAATATGTAAAGGACTTGAATGGACATTTCTCTAAAGAAGACAATGAATGGTCAATAAGTACATAAAAAATGTTCATCATTATTAGTCATCAACAAATGCAAATCAAAACCACAATAGGATACAATTTCACACCCACTGAATGTCTATAAATTAAAAAATGAACAACAACAAATATGAAGAAACTGTAACCTTTATATATTGCTAGTAAAATATAAAACGGCATAGCTGCTTTGGAAAACAGTTTGGTAATTTCTTAAAAGTTAAACTCAGAGCTACCATATGACCTGATATTTCCATTCAAAGAGAATTTATAACTTGTCATGGAAAAACTTATATACAAATGGTCATAGCAACATTACTCAAAATAGTTTTAAAAAGTAGAAATAATCCAATTTCCTGACAACTAATGAATAAAGAAAGAAAGTGTGACACATCCATACAATGGACTACTACTAGGCTATCAAAATAAATGAAGTACTGGTACACACTACAACATGGATGAACACTGGAAATATTAGGCTAAGAAGCTAGACATGAAAGGCTATATATTATTCCACTTACATGAAATGTTCAGAATAGGAGAATCCATAGAGACAGAAAGCAGATGATTCATTACAAGGGGGTGGGGAAAGGGAACAATTGGAAGTATAGACTAATGAGTACAAAGTTTCTTTTGGGGGTGATGAAAATGTTCTAAAATTAGAATTGGTGTTAACTATGCAACTCTGCAAATGTACTAAAAACCACTAAATTTTATTCTTTATTTTTCATTTATTTTTTTAGTCATTTAAATGTATTTTCCCTGTGTAAAAGAGACATAAATGACAGCCAAAAGATACATTTTCCTTTACACATAGCAGTTAAAAGTAATGCAAACATCACATGACACTTTTAGTGAAAGTTATATGTCCAGTTACATATTAAAGTGCATATTAGAGTCTCTTTATGGGAGAAGGTGAGAAGGTAGTTTAAGAACTTTCCTGGCATTAGTACACTGATCCTTCAGGCTGCACAAAGATTTAAGATCATATATACTGGAACTGCAAATATTGACATAATGTCACAATGTAAG
Source organism: Solenodon paradoxus (assembly GCA_004363575.1). Classification (NCBI taxonomy): domain Eukaryota; kingdom Metazoa; phylum Chordata; class Mammalia; order Eulipotyphla; family Solenodontidae; genus Solenodon; species Solenodon paradoxus. The sequence continues at coordinate 77,092 of RJWH01003448.1, forward strand.
TTTTCTGTACAATTAAATTATAGCTAATTATATTAACTTAAATACATACTTATGTCAGGATAAATATTTATACTATATTATAGCTAAACTTGCCTAGCCAACATTTTTATTGAGAAGGTTATAAAAGATGCTATAAGAGCCCACAAAATCGTGAGACAAAACTAGCTCCAGAAGTATTCCTTATATTCTTTCTCATTTTGGTTATGCATATTCTCAGAGATTCTGTGGTGATATTTCTAGATATACAGTTCCAATGTGCTTGCTGTACTGTGTACAAATAGGGCAAAAAAGGGTCAAAGAATGGTATAAATCTTACAGCATTTTGGTAGCAAAAAAAAAAGCCTAAGTCACGATAAGCAATATTGTACCACAAATTAGAGAGTTTCAAATAATTTGCTTCTTTTTTAAATATATTCATTCTACATTAAATTACTATAATAGGCTAATGTTTAAAATGCAAATAAATTGGACATCTGTAGGACAAAACTTGTTCACCCAACTGTGAAGTTTGATACTAGTTTCCAAAAATCACAATAAATGCAGAACAAAGAGAAATGTGCATGCAACAACTTTGAGTGAAACAGCATTGATTCCCATCATTCAAAACAGAGAAGGAAGGAAAACGGGAGCAGGGAGAACGAGGGAAAGGAAAGTGGGAAAGTTGGAGAAGTGGACTCCACCTGAAAATGCACCATATTAGATTTTTAATTACACATACTTAAAATAATCAAAATTAAGAAAAAGAAAATCACAATTCGTGTGTTTAAAGATTTAAGAGCCATTATAAAAAATAAGATACTTCTTTCCCTAAGATACAAAAATGTAATTAGGATGACTAGAAGCCCAGCAGCCTTTCAATGGCTGCATTGATGTAGCTTCCTTTGCTACTAAAGTCTCAGAGTTTGCTTCACAGTTGAAGAATCCCATTGCACTGAGCTGCTACAATTGCTGAAATCTGACTTTTGGATTGGGCAGTTGTGGACGATTAACTTGCTGAATGAACTGCTGGTTGGTCTAAATTCTGATTTTGGGCTCATGGTTTCAACTGGGTGCAGTAGACATGGTGGACCCAGTGGGACTACCAAAGCCACTGGGGCCAGGGATTCCTGGGGAGCCAGTGGACCCTAGGGGTGTGATTGAACTCACATGTCCTATAGCAATTCCTAGCATTCCCACTCCATACCAGGAGTGAAGCCTGGGATAAGACCAGGCACTTTAGTGACTACTGTCTGCAGCCTTTGCTGGCTCTACATCAAAGACTGCATTGCTCTTGGATTTGAAATGGCTGACAATGTGTCTGGAGTCTATGTTGATGCAGGAAAACTGGGAGCAATGGACGCATCTGCTCCTGAAACTGAGGATTTGCAGTAAACACCGGGCTATTCAGCATCCTCTGTGCAGCCAAATCTGAATTTTGGCTCAGCGGCTATCATACTTCTCACGAATGGAGCAGGCAACAGTATTCTGGATCGGCTGGGGGTTTTCAGGTAAATATTGCAGAAAGCTCTGCATTCCTGGGATACTGGAAGTACTGACAATGCAATTGACTGCAATCAGTGTTCAAGTAGCGTTGCTGGAGCCAGACCCACTGCCACTGCTGCTGGTTGTGCTGGTGGTCACAAAACTCTGGGTGACCAGTTGCGGCGCCTATGGATTCGGTAGTGGATTTCGATTTTCTGTGCGGGAAGGTTACATACAGTCGCAGGAAGAATAACTATTCTACATAGAAACAACTGGATTACCCCCGAACTGCTCTTGCTCAACTTGCAGGCTCTGTTCTTGCATGACAGTGTACACGTGCAGTGGATCACTGTAGCTACCCGGGGTGCTTTCAAGACTTCTGAGAGCCAGGTCTTCATTTCTTATCTCTTGCATCATGGCTGGCTTTCTCCTGATTTCGGGGGTCTGCCTCATATCTGGGTTGTTAAGCAAGTGTCTGATCTCTGGGTTTCTCCAAATCAATTGCTGTATGCGTGGATTGGCCATGAGCTGCCCCATCTGGTCAGAATTTGAAATACGCTCTGAACAAAGGTAAAGGTATCTTCTTTAACTTGGATCATGAAAGAGTAGCTGCTGTGGCACCTGGTTCTGGAGCTCAGAGAATCAGGTTGAGCTCAAGGACTGCAAGTCCTCTAAAGTTTCCCAACCCTATTTGTGGAACTAGGTGTGGAGTTACTCCTGAAAGTTGACACCCAGGTGGCAATAGTTCCTGCATTGGTAGACTGTGTGGATCGACCCTAAGGTCATTCCGTCTTTTCACAGCAAGGTCACCCTTCATGGGCGCTGTGCTGGGTCAAGGTATCTTGATTTTTTTTAATTTCTTTTTTTTTTTTCAGCGAAACTCAGCACTGGTGGAGGACAGAATGTGGTACCCTGGTGATGAAGACTGAAGTTCCTGGGGTCCTAGTGGAGACAGGGCTCCCTACAGGCCGCCTGCCGAGTTCTCTGTGTTCACCTCAACGGGCGCGGACACCAAGTCAATTGTGTACTAAGACAGTCAATGTTTATGGTATGTAATTTATATTTTAACAAAACTGCTATTTTTTAAATGTCTAACATACAGTAGACAGCTAATAAATGTTGGTTGCTTTCATTCTCATCAGCCTAAGTTCAGCTAACACAACGGAGGCCATTTCCTGCCAGGTCATCAACTTGCATCCCCTTCAGGCATCCCTGGCAGTGCTCAGGTGTTTAAGGGAGATTGGTAGGCTGGGAAAATTCGCTGTGGTAAAGAATGGGGGATTCAAACTTAGAGCACCAAAAGGCCATTCCAGATAACAGACTTGGGACCAGGGTGAAGAACAAAGCTGAGACAAAAGAACACTGACTTATGATCTATAGGCATCTTCATTCAATTAACAGCTTCTCACCCCCCTGCTCTCTGAGTTTCATTCTAGCTTGATTTCTTACAGAGCTAGAGCAGGTCTCCTATTGTTTATTCCCAACACTTACCTCTCATTTTCCCACCAGAAATCGATCTGATAGATAAATAATGATATTATTAAGCATAGCAATGAGGAACAATTTAGAGTTGAACTTCTAAAATACTGGGCCCCGTACTCTGGATATGAGTGGGGGGAAAAGCTGTTTAAATTCATTGTGCTGTATTAACAAAAAGTAAACCATATAAAACTGTATTAATGGACTGCCTAAGTTTTCATTTAAGGCAATATTTTTGCATATAAATAATAGGGGGTACTTATTCATTTAATCAGTAACATTGAAATTTTGTGGGGGGTGCGCCCTGGTGGCCTGGAGGTCTAGTACACCTGGGAGCAGTCCCACAGACATCCCAAGGTCCCAGGTTCAGGACCCTGGGCTGGGGTGAACAGTAAATGAACTAAATAAAAAATTAATAAAGCTCTTCCCCCTCTTCTCTCTTTCTTCATTCCTGTTTGCTGACTCACTTTCACTCCTGCCTGTACCGTTCCCTTAAAAAAAATGTGTGGGGACACAACTGAAATATATTAAGAATCAATAGTTTCTTGGGCAGTGTATTAGCACTGTCACTGTGATCCTGAAAGATGAAGTCTGACAGAGAGCCTTTATACTGGACAACAGTGCATTTTGAAAAGCACTTTTATTCCAGTGGTGAACAAAAGTTGGGAGGATTAGAGTGAGTGGGCAGTGAAATGTGAAAGTAATGTGTGGGATCCTTTTTCAAGATTATCAGTAAAGGGAAGGATAGATGAGATAACTTGAAGAAGAGACAGAGTAAAAAAAATGTAGAGTAACTCATTTTTCTATTATGACTATATACAAATATGAACCCAATGTAGTTTGGAGGAACAGAGAAGTTTAAAAAATAAATTGGTTTGTAGTTTTTAAGTAAAACTAAACTACCACTCTACATTTTCACATAAAAAATATGAATACTGAATTTTTTAAGTCAGTATACAATTTATACTTCTAACAAATCAAAGTATATTTCTATCAAAGATAAAGAAGTAAAGGTCATTAATTTATTTTAAGGCAGATGTTTATATCTGAAGGGAAAGTATGGAAATGAGTGAAGACCCCTAGTACTGTTAAGAGATTATTTTCCTTATTGATAGCAATCTTTTGTTAACAGAAGCAGATCTAGAAACTTAAATTAAAAAAACAGTGCATTCCTGGAGATGTAATGTGTAAGATGGTGACTGTCATTAATAATACTGTATTGTATGCTTGAGAGTTGCTAAGAGTGTAGATCTTAAAAGCTCATCACAAGAAAAGAATTTTAACAATGTGTAATGATGGATGTTAACTTGAGTTAATGTGATCATTTCTTTCTATATATTTCTATATATTTTATATATATATATACATATCTATATTGCACACCTGAAACTTATATAATGTTTTATGTCAATGTCTATTTTAAAAATAATAAAATTTTAAAAATAAAGGGGCACAGGGCATCCTGGTGGCTCAGGAGTTGAGCTCTCGCGTTGAGTGGAGTGCACACAGCCTGAGGACCTGGGATCTGTCCCAGATGTGTGTGGGGAAACAACAAGTGAACAACTAAATAAATGTGTTTTTTTGCCTCTCTCTTCCTTCCTGCCTGCTGCCTGCCTGCCTTCATTCCTGCTTCCCTTCCTTCCTCTAAAAAAAAAAACAAAAACAAAACTCAAACTTAAAAAATATAGGGGCAAATCAAAAATAAAATTTCATTCGTCTATAACAATGGATATTATAAACTTCATTAATATTTTAGGTCTGACTTAGACCTGCTGACCCAGGAAAGACTCCTGTTGGAGAAGTCAGAAGTCAAGAAAGGGAGGAGTGTGTCTCCCAGTGCTACCTACCCGCTTCGTGTCAAAATTGGTGACTACAGCACAAATGAACTCCGCAAGTGAACTTCAACTTCAGATTTGAAGGGGAAGTATTATCTCTGAAAAACAGCCAGATTTCAATCAAGGTGCTTAGGACCCTGAGAAAAATATGGAGGCTACAAGTGCTTTATAGTAAAGATTTCTGAGGGCACAGTGAAAGGGTGAGTAGAGGATTAGCAAGAGAAAGATGGGAAACTATTTCAGGAGGAGATAGCTTGCTTCCTGTAGTTGGAATTGGGAGGTAGAGACTGACTACTAAACAGGTGCAATGACTATATTTCTACAAGGAACTTGACTTCCCTTGGCTCAACCAAAAGCAGTAGTCCTCACAGTTCTAACCTCCCTTCTTCCACTCTTATTTCTCCTTATAATTATGTGTCATCATTTGCTTTTCCTGGAAAGTTATTTTTAATACAGTAATAATACCAATTGTTTCTCCCCCCCCAAAAAAAGAGGAGCAATTCACTTCTCTCCTTCCCTTTCATTGCATTTCCACTACTTCTTTTCAATTTTATAACTCTTCAAGCTTAGAATACAGAGAGGAGAGGAAAGCAGGGCAGGAAAATTCTTACTTAACTGATGCTGATGCTGCCTCCTATAGGCTCTTTCAGTCCCAGAGATGTTTAAATCTGGTTCTTTCTTTCCTAGACAATGTTTGGGTTCTTTTGCAAATCCTATCACAACCACTACCACCCCTAGATAGCTCATATCCATCTCATTCCCAAAAGTCATTTGTAGTCTCTTCTATACTCTTAAAATAGCTGGAGGTCCACTTTCATCCCTTCTACTGGGCTTCCTCCTGTGCAGGAGCAATGACAACCCCAGTGACTCTCCTGCATTTGGTCTTTGGAAAACACCACATTGCTTTTAGTGGGACACTCTCTAAAAGGGAAACTACTTCCCAAACTATAACTATTCACCACTTTGTCAAAGCCCTTAACCATTAGGTTTTTGAGGAATAATTCTAATACCATTCTTCTGTGCCCTTCAGACTATGGGGAACATACGTTAAAATTTTAAAATGGTTTCCTAAGTTGTCTGTAGTCTTGATGTGAAGGAGAAATATCCACCCACATGCATACTTATGTATTTATATAAAATTAGGTGTGCATATATTAAAATATAAAATAAAAACTAAAGGTAAATCATTTAAGAAGCCAAGCACAGAGCCTGGAAGACAATCCATAGCAATTTTTGTGCCAACTAAATGCTTCTTTGTAAATGAAGTAGAATAGAAATAAAAAACAATTATAATAGCCACAACTGTCCCATGTAGGTCACACATTCAACATGGTAGAAGTAATTTGGCAAGGCATTTAAATGGATGAAATAATCAGATTGCTGTGTTCTTGTTATCTGGGGCATCCAGACCTAACCAGAGGTATTCAAACATGCAGCATCCATACCTTCATTAATTAAAAAATATGAACCTATTTTGTGCAGTGTTTTCCTAGAGATAGTGATGGACATAAAGATAGTAATTGACTTCAAGCCATGTACAATCTAGTTAGAAAAGATAAAATAAAAAAGCATGCTGTTATTTGACTTTGAAATTTTGTGGAAAACTAGTTTATATAGTTAGGAGAAAAATTTGCCATTACAGTCAAGTTTTATATATTTTCAACTTGAAGTTGTTTATTTTTAAGTTTGTTGCTGTTGGATAGTAGGCAAAAGAAGCATAGGGTAAAATATTGCTCAAATGGTATAAGTATCTGTTCTTAAATATCATGTATATATGCATTTCTTACATATCAGGACAAGAAATGTCATAATTTTTGAAGATACTAGTTTTTACTTCATTAACTTAATATTTCTACTTCAGCTTACCTCTATCCCTATGGCATGCAATATGCAGAACTGTTTTATTCATAAAGCTTGGCCAGATGTCATCCCCTGTTTTCTTAACAGAATTTCTGATTTATTTTCTCCAAATTTTTTTCTATGATATAATCATCTTCCTTTCTTTGTTTCACCCATTTCTTCTTTTTAAGCCTAATCACACAATCCAATAGGGCTCTAAAAATCCTTATTTCAGCAGTTTCTAATCTGCTACTGAATTCTTCCCAGACTTGTGATTTAACATCTGTGTTCAATATTCTAATTTACCAGAGAAGAGGAATGGAGCTAAGCTTAATTTTCTTCTTTCAACCAGGGAGAGCCAAAAAAAAAGTGTAGAATAATTGAATCTATCAGCTTCCTACTTTGAGATATTTATAATATAGCTTCATTATTTTGACATGAATTCCCTAGACATCAGACTCACCCCTATTCAGATTTTTAAGGGCAAAAGCATCCCAAAGACAAATACAAATTACTTTTGGATTACTCAACCTCTGCTTCGCCTAATACAGACAATTGAATTGACATTATACTTTACACCGTGAAAAGTGATACCTTTGGCTAGCAATTAGCTTTTTATATAACTTTGAGATATTGTACCCCAAAGAGGTAGAGTACAGACTTGTTAACAATTCTTTGTAATGCTACATTTAAAATAACTTTAAAATTGGGTTATAATGAGTGATTCTTGAAAAATCCCCAGATAATTTTAATGCCCCAGCTTTAAATAATGCTAAAACACAATGGCTTCATCTTGTAAATTTGACAACCAAATTGATAATAATTAAAGCAACGTGTGCAATTTTCCTAGGGCTCTAAAACAAAATGGAATCTGAAACACAGTAACAAACTAGAATGACTGTTACAAAATTAGATAATTAGGAGATTTTAAAAGAAGCACATATATAATACAGTGGAGTACGGGTAACTCTACAAAGAATTATATGGAATGTAATTTATGTGAATTTTTAAATAGATACAATACCAGAATGCACTTAGCAATGTTGATGCTTCATTGAGCTTGACCCTGAGGTATAGTGTGGCCTGAATCTAGGCAGGAACAGCAGGAAGAACAAATCCAGTTATAAGGTTGGGTCATGGGGCAGCAAGCTAGTGTTCAAATGGTAAATTCACCTCTGATTCAGACTCACACTGAAATTTGTTCCAATCCAGTGGGCAAGGATATGAATTATGAAGTCAGAAGAGACAGTGATTTTGTATTTCAGGAGCAAAAGTCTAAAAAAATCTCAGTTTTGATTATTTTCTTGATGGACTCAGAGCACACTGAAAGCTGTTACACTACACATATGCATTATTATAGGGATTAAAATCAGCCAATGGAAGAGACACATAGGGAGTCTAGGAGGGGTTCAAACTTGGTGTTTCTGGTTGACTTTTCTGCATGGAGTCGTAGACATTGTTAACTTCTTCTAGACAGGATGTGTGACAATATGCGTGGCTGGCCAGGGATGTTTACCCCAATTGATTATAGAGTTTTTATTGGGGCTTGATCACATACTGCCTCTGTAGCTGACTTTTCATTTTCAGTCTTTCTTGAAGTTTGGGTTAATATCTTTAGTTTCTAGTACCTTCTGGAAATAAAACTGATATTGAGTGACAAAGCCCCCATCATAAGTAAGTTTTAGAATGATATATGTGGGCCAAACCCCGCAGGCAAACATAGATACTAGTATCAGGAAGAATGTTCCAAGGACCTAGAGAGCACCTCCATAGTTGAGAGGAAAAAATGGGTCTCTCTTTGGGTAAAGTTGATCCTTTACTACTTGTTCTTTACCAGGAATTTTCTTCTTGGTGATAGAGAAGGGACTGTCTTAGTCATAACCTCTAGAAGCAGAGCATGAAGATAGGATTCTCATGTAGTGATTTATTGAAAGAGTGTTCTCAGGAGAAAGTTATCCAGGATGTGAGGGAAGCACAACAGCACAGAGGAAGATACTGAGCAAAGAACTGGTTTCAGCTGAAGTATAACCATAACCAGACCCCACAGGAAATTCTTGAGCATTATTAACTGAAGCTCCAAATTGACTCCTCTCAAGAGGGGATTTTATACGCCCGTATCAGTCAGTCATTGAATGTAGATCCCCATGGTGTGTGTGTGTGTGTGTGTGTGTGTGTGTGTGTGTGTGTGTGTGTGTGTGTGTGTGCATTATTTCCTACATATTTCTGAATTCTCCAGAGTTGGTGTGGTTATGAGCCAATATCAACCACACTGGTGTAGTTCAAGGATAGATGTTCTGACCTGGACAAGGGGTTGGGAGGCCTGGAGAGGCCACCAGAACATTTACTATAGCCCACAATTTGTACTGCTCAGACCAATTTGCCCATCACAGTGAGTTCATCCACCTACTCAGCTTCTCTATGATTCAGGTTGTTCACAATCCCTGACAAGACTTCCAGCTACCGCTGCTATATTTGGTCACAAGACCACACACTCATCATCTTTACCTTTACCAATCATTATGGAATTCTCTCCCTATTAGCAAGCAATAGAACAATAGCCAATGTGTTCTAACCTCCCTGGTCCAATAATTCAGAGCCTCGTGGTGAAAAGGGCTGAGACTCACACTGTGGTTGCTATTTTTTTGGGTTTTTTTTTTCAGTTAAATTTAAGAAGGAAGGGAAATACTAAGAGATGCCACAGGAAGTCACTTGAATACAGAGTCCATTTCTCCCTATTCCTTTATATATCAAAGTTCTACCTCTACATAACGATAAAGGTCAATTACTCTTGCCAGTGTGTAATTACTCTCTTGCCTCTCAGTTGCATTAGAGGAACAGGAGCACAAAGTGACTAAAGCAACCTAGCTAAGGTTAGAGGTAATCCATATTCCTTGCTGGAACTAATATGTGTTCATTATAAACAACTTGGGAACTTAATTTTGTGTCATATAGGCAATCTATGCTCTTACTGAAAACATTCAAAAAGTCTGAATGAAATGTTTTTATTAAGAACATTTATAAACAGATGAGATTAGAAGGCACTACCCAGCCAAAAACCAAAGGAAAGTAAAATACAGAGAAAGAAGACATACTACCAAAATCATTTTTGGCCTGAGGGATTTGGCATTCCCGGAAACCTTGAATTTGGTTTTGGCAAACATGCAGAAAGGTGAAGAGGGATGTCAAATGCCCAGTAGCAGAAATGACTCTTGCAGAAAGTTTACCAAAGTGAAACTGAGGCCTGATAAGTCTGTACTCTTTGAATACAGATCAAACAAATCCACTCTAACTCCAATTTCCAGGGAACTGCAAAGAATATTGCTTGGTGCTGAAAAGGAAAAAAAGAGGATAAAAGGATTAAACTCTTATCTGAGAAGTATCAAAATATATTAAGCAAGTATCATTAGACTTGATGAGAGACATCAACAGCAACAAAATAATAGTAGGAGACTTCAACCCCTCACTTACAATAAATAGATCAACCAGGCAGAAAATTAACAAGGATGCAGCCACATTAAATGACCATTTTGAACTGTTAGTTCTAATAGATGTATTACAAACATTTCATCCAACTATAGAGTTTACTTCTCAAGTGTGTATGGAACATTCTTAAGGATACATCATATGTTGGGACACAAAATATGTCTCAACAAATTTACAAAGATTGAAATCATACCAAGCATCTTCTCTGACCAAAATGGCTTAAAACTAGAAATCAACCCCCAAAAGAAATATGAACAGCCCCAATTTAATTGGAGAGTAAACAATATGCTTCTGCATGACTATTGAGTAAAAGAGGAAATCAAAGAAGAACGTAAAAAATACTTGAGACAAATGAGAATGAAGATAAGCAATCAGAATGTATGGGATACAGCAAAAGCAGTACTAAGAGGGAAGTTCACAGCAATTCAAATCCACCTCAAGACAAAAGAAAAATCACAAATAAACAATCTAATACTTACTTAGAACAACTAGAGAAAAAAGAACAATTAAATTCAAAAATCAGTTGAAGAAAGGAAATGATGAAAATTGAAGCAGAAGTAAATAAAATAGAAAATAAAAAGACAATCCAGAAGTTGATTTTTTTTTTAAATAAAAACATAATTGACAAAACATTGGATAGACTGGCAGAAGGAAAAAGAGAGAAAACTCATAACTAGAATCAGAAACAAAAGGGTGAGAAGTTACAACAGATACTACAGAAATACAAAACATCAAAAGAGACTACAAGGAACAGCTCTATGTCACAAAGTAGACAACTGTGAAGATTTGGACAGATTTTTAGAAAAATATAGTTGCCAAGACTGAACTTGGAAGAACTGGAAGCAAGGATCACAAGTAAGGGTACTGAAGATGTAATCAAAAGTCTCCTTAAAAATAAAAGCCCAGGACCAGATGGCTTTTCTGATGAGTTTTAGCAAACCTTCAGAGAAGAATAAATACCTTTTCTCAAACTTTCAAAATATTAAAGAACAAGGAACACTTTCAAGTACTTTCTATGAGGCCAATGTCACACTGATATCAGAAGCTGACAGACACTTCACCAAGAAAGAAAATTACATACCAGTATCTCTAATGAACATAATTGCAAAAATTCCCAACAAAATATTAGCAAACTGAAGCCACCAGTGCATCAAAAAGATCATCCATCATGACCAAGAAGGATTTATCCCAGGGATGTAAAGATGGTTCAACATATGTAAATCTATTAATGTAATACACCATATCAACAAGAGGAGAAAAATCACATGACCATATCAACAGATGCAGAGAAAGATTTTGACAAGATCCAATACTCATTTATGATCAAAACCATTTATAAAATGGGAATATAAGGGCCATTTCTCAAAATAATAAAGGTCATATATGGTAAACCCACAGCCAGCAACCATCATAATCTATGGTAAACATTGAAAGCATTTTCTCTAAGGTCAGAAACAAGGTAGGCTGTCCACTCACACCAATGTTATTTAATATTGTACTAGAGGTCTTAGCCAGAGCAATTAGGCAAGAAAAGGAACAAAAGGAATCCAAATTGGAATGGAGGAAGTAAAACTATCATTATTTGTAGATGACATGATTGTATATATATTAAAACCCCTAAAAAGTCATCAAAAAGCTATCAGAACTAATCAACAATTATAGTAAAGTGGTAGGCTACAAATCAATGAACAAAAATCCATTGTACTTTTATATGCAAACAAAATGCTAGAAGAAAATAAAATCAAGAAAACCACACTGTTTAAAATGTAAGTAAAAAGCATCAGATATCTTAGAATACACTTAACAAAGGAGGTGAAAGACCTGTACAATGAAAACTACAAGTACTTCTTAAAAGACAGAGGTGGGGATACAAAGAGACAGAAAGACAACCCGGCTCAAGGTTAGGAAGAATCAACATTATTAAAATGGTCATTTTTCCTAAAGCAATATACAGATTTAATGCAAAACCATCTAAATCCCCAAACTTATTTCAAGAAAATAGGACACAAAAAATCTTAAAATTTGTATGGAACAAGAAAGACCCTGAAAAGCCAAGCAATTATGAGAAAAAAAAAATGTGGAGGGATTACACCCTGAGACACTGAATTATACTACAGAGCAATAGTGATCAAAACAGTATGGTACTAGAATAATAGAGGTACACATCAGTAAAGAGAACCGAGTCACCAGAAACTGAACCACTCACATATGGTAAATTAATCTATGACATAGGAGCCAAAAGCATACAATGGAGAAAGGAAAGTCTCTTCAACAAATGGAGTTGGTATAACTGGATAGCCACATGCAAAGGAATGAAGCTAGATAACTCTCTGACACCATTCACAAAAATTAATTCAAAATGGACTAGAGACATGTACATAAGACCAGAAAGCATACAATTCTTGTAAGACAATATAGGAAAGACATTCATGACATCAGCCTTAGGCCTTAGGGGACTCAAATCCAGCATCAAGGAAAACAAAACAAAAGTAAACAATTGGGACTACATCAAACTAAAAATATTTTTCAGCATAAAAGAAAACATCACCAAAACAAAAAAGACAACCTACTAATAGAGAGAAGATATTTGCATTCCATATTTACAACAAGGTCTTAATGTCCAAAATACAAAATTAACTCATCAAATTAAATAACAGAAAAATGAGTAATCCAATCAGGAAATGAGCAGAGGAATTGGGGAGAATTTTCCCAAAGAGAATATTCAGATTGCCAACAGGCACATGAAAATATGTTCCTAAACACTGGTTATCTGGGAAATGCAAATCAAAACAACAATGAGATATCACTTTACACCTGAAAGAGTGGCTGTTATCCAAAAGCCTGGAAACAATAAAACTTCTCTAGGATGCAGAGAAAAGGGAACTCTTTCACACTGTTGGTAGGAGTGCAAATCGGTGCTACCCATAAGGAAACCAGATTCCTCAAAAAGCTGAAGATGGAAATCCTATATGATCCCACCATCCCACTTCTGGGTATTTACCTGAAAGATACAAAAACACTAATTCACAGAGATTTATGCACTCCCATGTTTTTTACAGTCCTATTCACAATAGCTAAGAACTAGAAACTACCTAAGTGCCCAATATCAGATGAATAAAGATGTGGTATATACAGAATGGAATACTATGCAGTCCTTAAAAGAGATGAAATCCTGTCATTTGAATCAACATAGATGGATATAGAGGGGATTATGCTAAGTGAAATAAGCTAAAAGTAGCCGGATAGTTACCAGATGACCACACTCATAGGTGGAACATGAATAGACAAAACAGAGGAACAGATTAAACAAAATCAACACTTGGATGCTAGCAATAGAACTGAGGTTACCAATAGGGAATGGGATGCAGTGTGAGGGGAGAGTGAATAGTGGTGGCAGAGCCCACTGGACAATTGTGAAAAACACTTGGTGATTTGGTGGAGGACAGATTGTGTTGAGGTGAGGAATGGGGAAACTACACGAGTTTATCTGTAAAACAAAGTTACTGCAATAAAATACTGTTTTTTAAATCAATGAAAGATATAGAATGCCACATTCTAGAAGTTTTCAGGTATCCAAGCAAGATATACACACATAGACCATGCATTGTTATAGTATAGCTGAAAATCAATGAGAAAAAAAATTATAAAAACAGAAAAATAATGTCTTCAAAGAAGGAACATAAAGATTCAGAAATGAGCTTACATCAGAATTCATGAATGCCAGGAGGTAATGAAGAGATAAGATTTAAAATGCTAAAAGAAAAATTAACTGGCAATATAAAGGTCTATACTTGGGGAGAAATTCCTTAAAAATATAGGCTGGTCCCCGCTACCTGAAATATTGATATAAATTTTTCAGGCTAAAGGAAAATGATCCCAGATGGAAGTACAGAATTGCAATTTACTTTTCTGAAGTGCTCAGAAAAGATAAATATATGGATAATATAAAAGGATATTAATTATTTTAAACAATTATGATCAAGTCCTGTGGTTTAATCAAATATAGAGAAGTCAAACATGATAACAATAATGCAAAGGAGAAGAATGAGACTCATTTAGCGCAGCAGGAGGAAGACAGGGCCACTAGACAAGTGGATAAACATTGAGTTTGAAATTTTTAACAAATTACCAGAGTCAAAGTGGGTTAACTGAGAATATAAAACCCTTGGGAACCACATACATAATCATAATTTGTACCGATTCATAAGCTCCTCTCCATAAGACTCCCAAGGTGCTCACTGGAAAGGAAGAAGATCAAAGAAAGCCTCCTTTGGGGACACAGGCTTAGAAAAACATAGCAGCTGAATTGTTAGAAAGGTCCCTTCTCCACTAAGAACAAAACCTTTAGGCAGCAGGAAAGAAAACAGCAAACCATACTATGCCTAGGGAATAGGTGAGTTGGGGACAGGGAAGGGTGGAAAAACTCCCTATTTCTAGTAGAGGAGTCAAGACCATCCATGGTTTAGGTGACTAGAGATGTTTTACTATTGATGGAAACACAGGATTACTGAGAAATCACCATTCTTAGATACAAGGATACAGGATCCATCTAAGAATGAGGATGAACTAAGACAACAGAGAATGCCCTTGGCCCTATCAAAAGGGAAATCAAACACCCATAATCTCCTGCTGGTGAATGAGAGAGTATGAAGTATTACCTCTTAGGCTCAGGATCAGAGTGAGGGCTGCAAGTCTAGGGTGGGGGAAGGTCATTGAGCAAATTAATTCTCACCATAAAATGAGTTAATCCCATAAGAATTAAGAGCTGGTGGTGCACTGAAGGCAAATTTAGCAAACATGCATACTAATGGTAAAAGAACCATGCCCATTGGCAGGTATGAAAACTTCCTACTTATATCTTACTGTTTTGCACAGTGCCTGACATATAATAACATTGTGAGACAAATAGCAGCAAGAAAAATAAAAACACTTCACTGTCAAGAAACTATGTGATTAAAAAATAAAAAATGAAAGTCACAGATGACTCAAATGTTGGAACCATAAGAGAGGTAATTTAAAATACTGTGATTAACATGATTACAGTATGGTAAAATGGACAACATGTATGGTGGTGATACAGGGGCATTTTTGCAGAGAGATGGAGATTGTAAGGATATAATTAATGAAGGAAATGTGATACTTACACATTAAATATTACATTTTCATTAAAAAAAGAAGAAAATAGAAAATATGGTGGAACAAGGACTTGACCTGGTGTTGCTGACACAGAAGATTGCAGAAAAGGTCCCAAGTCAAGGAAAGCAGGAACACTGAGAATTGGAACAGATGCTTCGATGAGCATTAGCCATGTTAATGCATTCTGGCCCAATATATTATATATTTAAAGGGCTAAATAAAGTTTTGTCAGAGTACCCAGGCTTCTGCTCCTCAGAACCTTGACTCACCAGGTTGCCTGAAAAGGCCTTAAACTGAGCCTGTCTAGCTTCTCAGTGCTCACTGGGCTCTAGCCTCTCCAGGCCTCTGTTCCCCAGGACCCTGGATCACTTGACCTGCCCAAAAGAGGCCCTGAGCTGTTCCTGCCAGCTTCACTGCACTTACAGTCTCCAGTGACCCAAGACTTTTGCTCCCCTGGATCTCGGGTCACTGAGCCCAAATGCAGTGGCCCAGAACAAGTACCAGCCCTCCTGGCCTCAGGGCAGGAACAAGTGCTCACTAGGCCTCTGGACTCATGGACTATCATCCACATCCTGTTCACCTCCTGTAACACCAAGCACCCACTGGGCCTCAGGATCCTAGGTAATTCATGGTGCCTCAACTCAGACCCAGACCCATAAATCCTAAAATATGTAATTGGGCTGCTGAGAGCTATGTTCCCCAGGCTGCCTATGAAACTCACTGTGCTGAAGAGCTTCAAAGCCTTCAAGCACCACCTGAAAAGGCATCAGTGACTCACCAGAAGAGGGCATCATAGACAGCAGAAGCAGTCCTTCTCCAAGTGAAATCAAGGGGCCAGCACCTGCCACAGCATCATATAGATAGGAAGAAATCTAAAGTAAAAGAAAAAGTGCTAAATCAAAGGCAGAAAAGAAAACTATACCAAAATGTAAATCACAAAGAAAAAAGCAAAACTAGAATAGCCCCAAAAGAGGAAGATGCCAGGAGCTCGCCATAGAAGAACTCCATCAACACTGATTGGGACAACTTAACAGATAAAGAGTTCTAAAGGATAGTTATTAAAAAGCTGAATGAGATGCAAGAGGCTCACACAACTTCCCAAAGGGAATTGGAAGACCTCAGAAAAGATGTGATAGATCAAAGAGATTACTTCACCAAAGAGATTGAGGCCATACACAAAGTCCTAGCAGAAATGCTAAAGATGAAAGACACAGTCAAGGAATTGTAGATAAACATGGAAAGTTCCATAAGCAGACTCAATCAGGCAGAGGAATGAATTATCAGAAATTGAAGACAAATTAACAAAGGGGACCCTCATGGAAGAGTAGAGGGAATCGAGATTTAGGAAAAATGAAGAAACCCTATGAGAAATGTCAGACACTCTGAGGAGAACAAACAAGGATAACAGATGTTCCAGAAGGTGAGGAAAGGGAGAAAGGAGAGAAAACCTACCTAAAGAAGTAATAGATAATTTCCCAAATCTTTTACAAAAAGTAACCATGGATGTTCAAGAAGTAGGGAGAACACCAAATTTTCTAAATGTAAATAGACCTTCTCCCAGACACATCGTAGTAAAACTTGTGAAGATCAACGACAAAGAAAAACTACTCAAAGCTGCTAAAGAAAAGAAAAAACGTACACTACGAAGGTACATCCATCAGACTATCATCAGATTTCTCAGTAGACACACTACAGACTAGGAGAGAATGGAACCACCTATTCAAAATACTAAAAGACAAAAACTTTCATCCAAGAATTTTCTACCCTGAATTACCATTTAATTTTCTACCCTTAAATTACCATTTAAATATGATGGGGAAATAAAGGTCTTCAATGACAAACAAAAATTAATGGATTTCTTTATTATAAAGCTTCCTATTCAGAAATCTTGAAAGGGGCTCTATAACAGGAAAATGAAAACAAAGACACACCAAACCTCAAGAATGATTATAAACAATATAGCCAAAGAAGGACCGAAAATGATATCAACAGGAGAAAATACAAAAATACTAAGAGGGGGAAGAAAAATAGGTAACCCATACAAATATATAAATATGACATGTCATCAGCTCACAAAAGTCTATCGTAGAGACAACTGGCACAAAACTTAATTCTAAAGAGATACATAGACAGGAAGTAGACAACATTGACAAAATAGACACTATAAACCATCCAAAGGAAAAAACAAACTTAAACAAATAGGAAATGAAACAATAGGCAGTGAAAAGCAACAGAGAAAAAAGGCAAATGACAGTAATAAAGTTAACATTTCAATCATCACCCTAACTGTGAATGGATGAACTCACCAATCAAAAGACACAGAGTTGCTGGGTGGATAAAAAAACAGGATCCATTAATATTATGCCTTCAAGAAGATGATATCAGATCCAAAGACAAACATAGGTTGAAAGTCAAGGGCTATGAAAAAGTATATCAAAGCAATAATGATGAAAGGAAATCAGGAATTGCAATACTAATATCAGACAAAACTGAAAACAAAAAGATCATCCAAATGATCAATGAATCCAAGAGCTGGTTCTTTGAAAAAATACACAAAATTGCTATGCCCCTCGCTAAATTCACTAAGAAATAATAGAGAAAACCTTAATAAGAAAAATCAAAAGATGAAAGAGATGAAATTACAACTGACATCACAGAAATACAAAGGATCATGAGAGGCTATTATGAATACTCACATGCTAACAAAGTTGGTGACAATAAAGAAATGGACTGATTTCTAGGATCCTCCAACCTCCCAAAATTGAACTGACACAGAAAACTTAAACAGATCATTTACAAGCACTGAAACTGAATCAGTAATAAAAGAAATCACTTTAAAAACTAAAACCCAGGTCCAGATGACTTCACTAGTGAATTCTATCAAACATTCAAAGAAGAGCTAATCCCCATCCTCCTTAAATGCTTCCAAAAAGTTAAAGAGGAGGAAAAACATCCAAATACATTCTATGAGACTAATATTACCCTGATTCCATAAGTACACAAAGTGCATAAAAAAGAAAACTACAGTCCAGTATCACAGATGAATAATAGATGTAAATATCCTTAACAAAATTCTGGCAAAAAGAATTAAACAGCATATCAAAAATGTGTACATTACATACCATGATCAAGTGGGTTTTATTCCAGGTATACAATGATGGTTCAACATATGCAAATAAATCTATATAATATGCCACAACAACAAAATGAAAATTAAAAACCATATGATCATCTCAATAGATGCAAAAAAAAGCATTTGATAAGATTCAACACTCATTCATGAATAAGACCCTTGCCAAAACAGGAATAGAAGGCACATATCTCTACATAATAATAATAAAATATAATAATAATATAATATAATTATATTATTATATATTATAATACATAATAAATATAATAATATAATAATTATATTAATAATAAATATATTAATATAATTATATATAAAATATAATAATATAATTATGATATAATAATAAAAGCAATATATGACAAACACAATCAATACCATATTCGATGGTGAAAAATTGAGAGCCTAGCCCCTAAGTTCTGAAACAAGACGAAATTGCCCACTGTCATCAATACTCCTCAACATAGTTCTGGAAGCCTTGGCCAGAACAATGAGGCAATAAAATCACATTAAAGGAATCCAAATTGGAAAAGAAGAAATAAAATTATCATTATTTGCAGATGATATGGTATTATACTAGAAAACCCTAAAACTCCATGAAAAAAAACTTCTTGAAACAATAAATCAACATATCAAAGTGACAGGATATAAAACCAACACATAAAAAGAATCAGTAATATTCCTATATACAAACAATGAAGTAGAGGGAAAAAAATTAAGAAATTCCTTTTACAACAGTACCAAGGAATACCTGGGAAAAAACTTAACAAAGGAGATGAAAGACCTCTAGAATAAAAACTACAGGACCTTAACAAAAGAAATAGAAGAAAACACAAAGAGATGGAAAAATTATTCAGTGTTCATGAATTGGAGGACTTAACATAGTAAAAAGTGACATCCTACTCAAAGCAATATATAGATTTAATGCAATTCTCATAAAAATCCCAGGGACATTCTTTAAGGAAATGGAGCAAATAACACTGAAGTGTATATAGAATAGTCAAAGCTATCTTAAGAGAAAAATAAGTGAAGTGGGGGAATCTGCCCTCAAACTATATTACAGAGTGATCATCATCAAAACGGTTTGGTAGTGGAACAAAAACAGACACACTGATAAGTGGAATCATATTAAGAGCCCAAAAATAAAGCCACACATATATAGATAGTTAATCTATGACGAAGGTACCAAGAGCATACAATGGAGGAAGAAAAGTCTATTTAACAAATGATGCTTGGAAAACTGGAAAGACATCTGCAAAAAAAGAAACTAGATTACTCATTATCGCCATATACAAAAGTTAACTCAGGATGGATCAAACACCTGGACATAAGAATAGAAACCATAAAATACCTAGAAGACAATGTTAAAAACACTCCACAACCTCAACCTCAATAGATCTTGGGGGAAGAAGCAGCTATGGCAAAAGACTTCAAAGTATAACTAAGCAATTGAGACTACATCAAATTGAAGAACTTCTGAACAGTAAAAAGAAACAACCACTAATACAAGACAACCCATAGAACTGGAGGAGATATTCACACAGCATACATCAGATAAGAACTTAATCCAAAATATGTAAAGTTCTCACACACCTCAATAATAAAAAAGCGAATGACCCACTCAAAAAAGGAGTGAAAGAACTGAACAGATATTTATCTATAGAAGACACACTGTAGGCCTACAGATACCTGAAAAAGGCTCTGCATCACTCATGATCAGAAAAACTATAATGAGATACCACCTCACATCAGTGAAACCAGCCCATCTGAAAAAAAAAAAAAACCCTGGAAAAAAATAACTAGAAATAGCAGGTGTTAGAGGGGGTGTGGAGAAAAAGGAACCCTCCTACACTGTTGGTGAGAATGCAAATCAGTGGAAACTCTTTGGAAAATCAGTTCCTCGAAATATAAAGATGGATCTGCCATTTGACCCAGCAATCCAAGTCTTAGGCATATATCCAGAGGTTACAAAATCTCTAATCAGAAAAAATATCCAAACCCCTATGTTCATATCAGCACAATTCACAATAGCTAAGACATGGAAACAACCTTAATGTCCAACAACAGATGACTGGATAAAGAAGCTGTGATATATATACACATATATATGCATATATATATATATATATATTCAATGGAATTCTATGCAGCTACCGAAAATAATGAAATGGTGCCCTTTGTAACAATCTGGATAGAATTAGAAGCGATCATTTTAAGTGAAATAATTCAGGAAGAAAAAGAGAAATATAGGATGGTTTCACTCATATGTGGAGTATAATAAAATTAAACAAATAAATAGATAAACCCCAGAAAAAACTCTCAGTACACAAGATGCTGACTGCCAGGTCAGGTGTTGTGGGGATAGGAAGGGGTAGGGATGGAAAGAGGGTAAAAGGTAAAGGACACTGAAACTCTGGTGGAGGGTGTGGTGTGAAATATAGAATGCGATACAATGTCAATATTCAAAAATGAAGGTAGTATTGTGAACCAAAGATTTAATAATTATCAATCATTTTTTTAAAGAAGGAAATCTTGCTACTTATGACACTACATGGAATGTTCTGAGGACATTAGGCTAAGTAAACTAGTTCAAAAGAAAAGACAAATACTGTATATGTTCACTATTATGTGGCATCTGAAAAAAAAACAAAACAAAATAACTGAGCTCATATAGAGAGCAGATTGAGTTTGCCAGAGGCCAGTGGTGAGGGAGTGGGCAAAACTGGTGAAAGAAATCAAAGGGCACAAACTTCTAGCTATAAAAAAATAAGTCCTAGTGATGTAATATACAGTATAGTGATTATAATTAATAATACTAGATTTCATATTTGAAAGTTACTAAGCGAGTTTGAAAAGTTCTCATTACACAATAAAATTGTAACTGTATGGTGTCAGATTTTAACTAGACTAAGAGTGAGGATCCTTTATCATTATAATAATTTACACATAATTTATCATTATGTACTATACAAATACCGAATCATTTTGCATACCTGAAATTAACATATGTAAATTATATTTAAATGAAAATTTAAGTATTAAAGGAGTTTCTTCAGAAAGAAGAAAACTGAGCATGACAAAAATAAGAATCTACACAACTAGATGAAGATGAAGATAAATATTTTTCTCATTTTAATAGCTCTAAAAATAATCAGCTATTTTAAAAAATACGTATTTTGGAATAATAGTATATGGAAAGGTGAAATGTCTGAAAAAATAGAACATGCTGAAGGGAGGAATTGGTAATAAACTTCTAAAGTTCTGACATACATAAAGAAACAGGATTATTTTAAAGTAATTGTGATTAGCTACATATTGTAAATTCTAGATCAACTACTAAAAAATTTAAAGAGTGTAAATAAATCAAGAGTGGAGATAAAATAATATTATAAGAAATACTCAATTCAGCATGCCCTGGTTGGTAGTAGTTAGGTCTGCTGCCTCCAGAGGAACGCAATACATATGCATCACCAGAAATTGAGTTCGCATCCTGGGTCGGGTGGGGGAAATGGGAGACCGGGGGTAGGGGGAGGTAGGGGAGGACACCAATGTGAATGTGAACAACTAAATAACAATAAAATAAAACGTTTTTTCCTCCTCTCGCTTCCTGCCTGCCTACTCAATTTCATTCATGGCTGCGACTTTCCTTTAAAAAAGAAAAAGAAAAGAAATAATTCAAGAGCAAATAGAAAAAAACAAAACAACAAAGAAGTTGAACAAGTAGCAAATAACTAGTAAGATGGTAGATTTAAATCTGACCCATACCAATAGTTTCCTTTAATGTAAATGGTGTAAACACACAGAAGAGATTGCTATATTTTATTTGAAAATATCAAGACCTTATATTTTATTTTTAAAAAGCATGACCTAGGGGAATATAAAATGATGCCGCCATTATGGATAACAGTTTGGAAATTCCTTTGAAGTTTTAAATAGATGAACATAAATGTTTATAGGAACATTATTTATAATAGTGCAAAAGTGAAAACTTTGTAAATGTCCATCAACTGATGAATGGATAAACAAAATGTGTTTTATTATTCAATCATATAAAGAATGAAGTACTGATACATGCTACAGCATTGATGAACTCTCAGAACATGCTAAGTAAAGGAAGTCAGACATCATAGGTCATATATTTTATGAACGTACATACATCAAACATCCACATTTCGCAAATCCATAGGTATAGAAAGTATACTAATCACTATCAGGGTTGAAAAGAATTGAAGTTGACTGGTATCAGGTATGGGTTTCATTTGGAGATGATGGAAATAGTCAAAGGTTAGTTAGTGATAATGATTGCACAGTTGAAATTTTCCTAAAAACCACTACATTTTATACTTAAAATGATTACAATGTTAAGTTTTATGTTAAATTTTACCACAATAAAAAAGTATTTTGTAAAGGAAAGTTGCAGGTAGAAATGAAGGCAAGAGGCATATAGGAAGAGAGAACAGGAAGAAGCACTTTATTTTATTTAGTTGTTCATCTTGGTTGTTTCCCCAGACCTGGGTCTTGAACCAGGGACCTTTTGATGTATGTGAACTGTGCCAAACCTCTACTCCACCAGGGAACACCAATAAAAACACCTCAACTACATTATTTTTATAGGAAATTTGCTTTAAAGAAAAAGACAAGTAGTTCAAAATAAGGTAATAGAAAAATGCTGTCTCATACAAGCATGAAACAAAACTATGGCAATATGAATATCAGAAAATGGAACTTCAAAATAGAAATATTTTCTGGGATAAAGAGCAAGGTAAATTCACCAAGAATACACAAAAATGCTAAATTTATATGCACCAAATAAAGATTTTCACAATATAGGAAGAAAACTTCTAATAGAATTGAAAAAATATAGGCAAATCCAAAATTATCACTGGCAATTTCTACCTTTGTTTCCCTGTAGTTAATAAAACAATTAGAATGAAAAATCAATAAAAATATTAGAACACTTGAACAACACTATCAATCAACCTTACTTACTTGATTAGTCATTCTTTTCAAGACAATAGGAAACATTCACCAAACACAGATGATATTCTGGGCCCTGTAACAAACAACCCTTTAGAATTAAAGCTATACAAAGTAAGCTTTCTGGTCATTAAAGAATTAAAATACAAAGAGTACTTTCTTAAAAAATCTCCCATTTGGAAATGAAAAAAAAGTTTTCTAAATAACCAATTATTATTTGAAAAAAATGATTAACATTTTACACATTTGAGACACACACAAACACATACATACACATATATATGACGCTACCCCAAAGCAAATGCAGGACACTCATTTCTTTTCAAGTGCCATAAAATAGTTGCCAAAATATACTATATGCTAGGCATAAAAGAAACTTGAAGAAACTGCAAAAAAATTAAAATCATAGGACATATTCCCGAACCATGGTGGACTGAAACTATAAATCAATTAATGAAACATAACTAGATCATCTGAAATGTTTGGAAATTAAACAATGCTCTTCTAAATAACCCACCAGTAAAAAAGCACAATGACCATTAGACAATAAAATACAACACACCCAAATTTATGGGATATGGCTAAAGCAGTGTGTTGCTTATTATTTGTTGTCTTCCAACTCCAAATTCTGCCTTTTTGCCTGTTTTTAATGCAAATGACTTGGACCCTTTAAATATTTTTCCTTGCCAACTATAGCTTTGTCATTAGAGGGCACTGGACAAATACTACAAGAATAAAAATGTTTATGGTCCCTGGTTCTGCAGTGCTTGCTGAGCAAGATTCTCTAGGACATATGGCTTTCCCCAGAGCTAGGCTTTAATAGTGCTGGTGGCCAGAGCACCTGCCAGCTAGCAGCTTCCCTATAGTGGTTTTGTAACAAAGTAACTCCAGAAAAATGATCTCCCAGCAAAGAGTTTTTCCTGGAACTCCAGAGGGTAGGTTCCTAGCAAGGTGCAGAGGGTAGATTTCCATCACATTTTAGTAATATTACACCCCCAACAAATTCTCAGCATCCAGTGAGCCACAGCAATGTCTTCTACTGCAAAATCTGCACCTCAGGCCTTTTTCTTATATCTGAACTTGGCTCTAAGAGTAGTGGCTGTTTCCTGCATCCATGATTCCTTTTTCCTTTAGAATCTTCTTTACTTCTTGATAATCAATCCCTCATTACTGTAATCCTCTGGCATGGTTAATAATTCTTTATATTAATTTTTTTTTGTTCAAATTACTCTATTTCTTTGTCCCAGTTGAACCCATTGATTTACAATTCTGAGAAGAAAATTGATTTTAAGAATATATGTTAGAAAAGGAAAACATTAAAAATAAATTTCTAAGTCACTATCTCAAAAAGTTATAAAAATAATAGGAAATAGAAGGAAATTGATACAAATGAATATAAACTGATAAAACAGAAAACTGACATAAGAGAAAAATCAACAAAGTCAAAAGTTTGTTCTTTTAGAATATCAATAAATATGATAGCCTCTTAGCCAAAATAATCGTAAGAAGGTGAGAAGACATAAAATTACTAATATCAGAATGAAAAGGGGATGTCACTGTAAATCCTACAGACATAAAAAGATAATAAAGAGTTTTTATGGACAATTTTTTTTTTTTTTTTAGAGAAAAGGTGCAGGCAGGAATAAAGGTGAGTAGAGGCAGGCAGGCAGCAAGAAAAGAGGAAGACTTTATTTTATTTAATTGATCATCTTGCTTGTTCACTCTGGGTCTGGGACATGACTCCAGCTGGTGTAGTTCACATGTATCCAAGGACCCAAGTTCATGACCCAGGGCCGCAGGAAACAACTAAAATGAACAACTAAATAAGTAAAAGATATCTTCCTCTCTCTTCCTGTTTCCCTGCCTGCCTGCTCACCTTTATTCCTGTCTGTCCCTCTCCTTTTAAAAAAATTATTGTATGTTTACATACAGATAAGCTATATTCAAGGATTTGGAGCTTCAAATATTGTAAAAATGTTAATTTTCCAAAATTAATTTATTGATTTAATGCAATCAAGAGACCTGCAGATTTTTCCTTGGAAATTTATTATGGGTTTCTAAAATTTATATGGAAACAACCTAAAGTAGCCAAGACAGAAGAAAGAAGAAATTCTTGGAGGATTTACAATATCAGATATCAAAATTTAGCATCAAGCTATAACATTTAAGACAGTGTGGTGTTGGTGAAACAACAGGTAAATTGACTATTTGTCCAGAAAGAGGCTCCCACATGTGCAGTAACCTCACGAAAGTCCCACTGTGATCTTGTAGTAATAAGATTTTTTTTCAATAAGTGATGCTGGAGCAATTGGATAATTCATGTGGAACAAATAGACTCGACCCTACTTTTATGAGTATTATTTCATATTGTATAATAGAGCAAATATCAAAAGACATCAGTAATTTTCTATAATAGGGATTGGTAAATTTTTTATATAAAGGACCAGATAGTCAATAATTTTTACATTGTGGGCCATGCAGTCTCTGTTACAACCAGGCAACTCTCCTGCTATAACACAAAATCATCTGTAGATAATACATAAATTAAAAATATAAAATAAATTCATAAAATGTGTTTCAATAAAAATTTTTTATTTAAAATACATGGGTCATACCTGTTCTAGAAGATAACAGAAAATAATTTTATTACCTTTTGGTAGGTAGTGATTTCTTTCCCTTTTGGGAGGGGGTGTGGGTGGAGGTGTACTCTAACCTAGGAACAGGCAGTGATTTCTTAGGTAAGAACGCCTCAAAAAAAAACCCACCATGAATCATAAATTAAAATTTTGAAATTCTATTCTCAAAAAACACCACTGAGAGTGAAATAGCAAGACACGGCCTAAGAAAATACTTGCAATAAATAAATAACATGTCAATATATGTGAATACACATATCTATGAATGTATATACACAATATACATAACATGTATATGTCCTACAAATAATTCATATCCACAATATCTAAAGAATGCTAATAAATCAATAAGAAAAAAGACAACTCAATGAAGATAAGTAGTTCAAACAAAATGAGCAAAAAATTTGAGTAGGCATTTTATAAAAGAGAATATCAATACAGACATACGTATAAGAAAAGATGTTCCATATGATCAGTTATCAAGGGAATGCAAATGAAAATAAAACCATAATGAAATATCAGTACACACTCAACAGAATGGCTAAGCAGAAAAAAAATACCTAATAGTATGAAGTGGTGGAGCAACTAGATCTGGAACTTTTATATATTACTAATGAGAATATAAATTGTTACAATTTCCAATCACTGGGGCCTACTGAAACCTTCCAGCAGTTCTAACACTAGGTATCTAAGAGTAATGCATGACTGTCATGTGAAAAGCATTGCTACGTTGTTCGCTGTAGTTTTCTTCATAAGAGCCCCATAGTGGAAATAACTTAAACACTTATCAACAGAATGGATAAAATGTGGCACATACATAGAATGGAATACTAGAAGCAATAAAAAAACTGGTTGGTATAGTAGAGATAATACTAAACAAGAACAAAAAGTAGACACAAAGCTAAAACAAGCTGTATCATTCTATTTCTATACAGTTCACAGAGAGACAAAATCATCTAAGTTTATTAAAGTAAAAATAAAGATTAGTTCTAGTGATGAGTAAAACAGAGGACACAATGGAGCATTCTGGAGAGTAGAAATATTCTCAATCTGGGTCATGGTAGTACATATATAAACATTCTTTGGGCTTTTAGTAATTTGTATACTTTAGTCTCAGTATACTAAAACATAGAAAAGTTTTAGAAGTCATAGAAATACATTTCTGGACTCATTTTGCTAATACTTGACATAGCATAAATACATGCATGTTTTCTATGTGCAGCTTTAATATTCAGGCTATGTCAGCGCCAATGTAAATGATCAGAAAATGTCCTAATTTTCTCATGTTTGGGTTAGTAATTAATATAGCATAGGTAATATTTGTTTCTGACTTATAGAACCATCTGTTTTTGGTGTCCTCTTGTAGAATTAGCTCTTTGTCTTTCCAATGTGGTTGTTGTGTTTTGTTATTTGTTTTTTTAAGGTATCTCCTCTTGCATAAGTTTTGGTGATTAATATCTTCTGGAAATAAAATTAATATAGATTTTTTTTCTGACTTATGAGTGTAAACTTAGTACTTATTTTACTTTATAGAATTTACTCTACACCTATAGTAATGGCTCCGACTCATTCTCATTTCTAATGGAGATAACTGATAATATTCTATCTCTCTCTTCCTCTCTCTCTTCCTCTCTCTTCCTCTCTCTCTCTCTCTCTCTCTCTCTCTCTCTCTCCCTCCCTCCCCCCTCTCTCTAACTCGATCATGAAAGTTGAATCAGAAGAGAAGGGTATTCAGTAGTCCAGCTACTTCAAATGAAGCGTTTCAATCATTTTGGTCATCACCCTAGTAACACCTAATCAATTAACTTACTCTCTCTAAGCTGGAAGCGTCCCTGAAGTTGTCTCTATCCTCTTAACAATCTTGAGTTTACAAGTATTTGTGGTTTGTTGCTCTAGTGTTTCCAAGATCTAACAGCATTTTCTAAAACTTTCACATGGTACTTTTTGTCCCATCCTATTATTATTTCTCTCTCCCTTTGTCTTCCTCCCATCTCTCAATCTTTTTCTGTCATTTCACAGGATTTGGTAGAGGTAAGCTTACATCAATCTTTTATCTTGATTTACTCTTCATACATAGGATTTAAAATTAACTCTTTAAAACACTAGGAAGTATAATCTGTTTGTGGATGGTAACTTGTGATTGTACTTTCTTTTAAATTTCAAAACACTTAAAAAGACACTAGACATAGAAAGCTCTATTCCAACATCTCTGAGGAGACTTGAAATGAAAACAGGACTTTCACCAACTATAATAGGAAAGGGTATTTAGTCTTGAGTCACTTGCCTTTATTTTATTTTATTTTACTTTTAAGAGGGAGAAAAAGAGGCAGGAATGAAGGCAGGCAGGCAGGCAGGCAGGCAGGCAGGCAGGCAGGCAGCAGGCAAGAAGTGACAGGAGAGAGAAGTATTTTATTTATTTAGTTGTTCATTTTAGTAGTTTACTGTGGTCGTAAGCTGTGATCCTATGTCCTTGAGCTGTATGTGGACCGCTCTCTAGGCATGGGCTTAACACCTGAGCCACCAGTGCCCGCCGAGTCAGTGACATCTGCAACATTTTCAATCAGAAAAATGTGGTTAATAAGTTTATCTGATTATGGAACCCTATGCCCATACTGTCATCCCTCAATCCCTGCCTACCAGGTATCCTGTTGTGAATGCATCCGGAGCTAACTTTAACAGCTTTTAAGATTTAAGGGAACTATTCCCTGAGTAGTTGAAAGCATACACCCTGACTCATCCACATTATCTAGACTTTTAGATACCTGAAAAATCAGAGTATCTAATTGTATTGAGATTTCTTTAGGGATCTCATAAGGGATCTGTGTTTGAAATTCCCAAGTACTCAGATTTCCTAACTGATTAATAACTTCCCTTCATTCTCCTTTTTCAGTCCTGAGGTTATTTGCAGGGGTTCACTATCAGACATGTCTGCAGACTCCCAGAACTCTCTGAGATAGTATTGGATGAAACTCTCAAATTTCTTTGCTTGGTATAGGCAAAAATTATTTTCCCTTGCCAGCAATGGTGCCTATCTCACTGTCTGCTCTGCCCCAATTTCAACTGGGCTGGGTGTGAATGTCTTTCAATAATCTGCTCCAGGATCTCCCCTAGCAAATGTTACAGGTACACTGTGGCTTTTGGTGATTCCCTCCTGAGCTTTATCAGATATTAAAATGGCTGCACATGGTTCCTTAGCTGCTGGTGCATCTAGTTTTCAGGGCTTTTGTCACTGCCCGGGTCTTTGTCTTCCATCACCATCCTATGTCTTCCCTGCTCCTCTTCACCTCCCAGGCATAGAAGGGAAGGGAAATTCATGTTATTTGCCCCTTAGTATGTGCATTATGATAGGTATTTCTATAAATAGTTTTCATCAAACCTTCAGTTTAACTGTTATCATCCTCATTTGGACCAGTTAGGAACCTATGAGTCAGCAAGGCAAAAAACTTGCCGGAGACTACAAACTTAGCACATGGCAGGGCTGGGGTTTGTCTCCTGGACTTTATACTCCACAGCCCTGGTGATGGTCTGGAGAGCAAACTTTAAGCCCAGTCTTCTCAGGAGTGTGGATTTAAATCCAGAGGAGCAACTGGAGGCTGGAGGGGGAACACAGTCCACTTGTTTCCTTAAAAGGAGCCAAGTTGGTCAAAGTACCTTTAAAACAGGAGAATCCTAGTACCAGACGTCAAGTTACACAGGTAAAATTAGCAGCTTGAGAAATTTTTGTAGTCCCGGAGACATGAGTTTTAACTAAGGTCTCATTTCCTGCACTATTATTAGGGATAGGCAATTGAGTTTTCTTTTTAGTCCATTCTGCTTTTTCTGGCATACTGCTTTTTTCTTTTCTTGGCCTGTATTAATCCCACTCCAATTCAACAATTCAACAAACATTTATTCTTTAGTTACTTTTTGTTAAGGACTAAGCACATTTTGGAGATAGAGAGTAAAAACATACTTCCTGACCTCAAATAGTTAACAGTATTAGGAGCTTGTAGTGGGGAGTGTAGTTATAAGAAACTGACAAATCAATCTCTGGGCCTACAGTCCCAGGCCCAGCCTTGGGTCAGAGACACTCATTCTATGATAATGAGAATGGATATGGGAAGACTTCAAAGAGAATGCAATTCTTGAGCTATATTTAAGCCCTTCAGATAATCAGGACTATAATTGCATGTGAAAAACTCTTTTGGAAAGATTCTCACCAAAGTAAAGGAAAGCCTTTTTACTGGAAGTCTGAGATGTATCAGTTGCTAGAACTTCATTGATACCTAAAGGAACTTTTTGCTCCTCAGCTCTCTCAAGTTTCTAGAAGGTCACTTGTATGTCTGTTCCCTATTTTCTTTCCAGTTATTCTGGATTTTCTGAAAGTCTAGTAAGTAATATGTTCCTCGTTTGTGCCTGCTTACTCTGGAACTAATCAGAAAATCTACTCAGATCATATCAATTCCCATGCCTACTGCTCTTAGCATTACCGCAACCATCTCATCTTCTGTAAGCCTTTCCAGTTTATCTTTTTACAGTTTCTACTTACTATGTCCTCTACCAGTTGCTATTGTCTGCTGATTTCTGAGGCTGCCTTCTCTTTTGACTTTCAGTCACTATTTTTACTACCAACTAATGAACCATCTCTATCATGTTCATATTCTCCAAGGAAGGAATCGATTTGTTAACTACTAACAGCTTTCTTACGCAAAGCTTACATCAATGGACCTTGGAAATCTCACCATAAAACAATATGCAGATTTAATACAGCCCATCAAAATCCCAAAAATATGCTTCACAGAAAAAGAACAAAAATTATGAAGTTTATTTGGAATTACAACAGACCTCCAATAATAAAAACAATAATGAGAAAAAAGAACAAAACTTAAGGAGTCATGCTTTCTAACTTCAAGCTACACTACAAAACAATAGTAATCAAATCAGCATAGTATTGGAATAAAAACAGACATATAGATCAATGGAACAGAACTGAGAGCTTAGAAATAAACGCGCACATATATAGACTACTAATATCTGAAAAAGGAGTCAACAGCATACAATGGGGCAAAGATAGTCTCTTCAATAAATAATGTTGGAAAAAACAGACAACCACATGCAAAAGATGGATGAAACTAGATCACTAAATTAATTAATTAAAAATGGATTGAAGACTTAAATGTAAGACCTGAAACCATAAAATATAGAAAAAAATTATAGACAAAACATTCTTTGACATTGAACTAAGTGATGTCTTTGGGAACTCAATACCAATGTCAAAGGAAATTAAATCCAAAATAAACTAATAAGATTACATCAAACTAAAATGCATCTGCATGTCAAAAGCAGCTCTCATCAAAAAACAAAAAGACATTCTATTGAATGGGATAAAGCATTTGCACATCAGACATCAAAGGATTAATATCAAAAATATATAAAGAACTCATAAAACTTAACAACAGAAAACCAAACAAACAACAAAAAATAGTCAAAAGTTATTAACACATTTTTCTGCAGACATACACAGAGAGTCAACAAGCAAATGAAAAAATGTTCTGCCTCTCTTGTTATCAAGGAAATGCAAATCAAAACAACAATGAGATGTCAACTCACATCTGTGAGAAGGGCTATTATTCAAAAGTCTGGAAACAAGTAATGATCAAGATGGGGAGAAAAGGGAACTCTCACACACTTTTGGTGGGAATGTAAAATGGTGTATTCATTATGGAAAATAGTACAGAGATTCCTCACAAAGTTGAGAATGGAAATCCCATCTGATCCAGTTATCCATTGCTGTATATTTACCCTAAAGATACAGCACAACTCTTCAGAGAAATATCCATTACCATATTTATTGCCATTATCTATAATATACAAGAACTGAAAACAACCTAAGTGCCCATCAACATACGAGAGAATAAGGAAAATGCAGTAAATACACACAACTGAATTCTACTCAGTTACCAAAAAAGACTAAATCCTGCCATTTACAGCAACAGAGATGGATCTAGAGGGAAATATACTTAATGGAAAAAAAAAAAACTAGAGAATGATATTGTATGATTTCACTTATATGAGATATATAGAGTAACCAAATAAACAAATGACTAAACAAAAACAGACTTTGATGAACAAAATTTAAATTGTAAAATGGGAAGGGGGTAGGGGGCAGGCAAATTGGGTAGAAGGATCAAATGTACAGTAAGGGAAGAACTGAAATGATGGTGGTGAACTTAATACAATATATAAATATCGATTTATAATGATGTATAACTTAAACTCATATAATTTTATGATGCAGTGTCCTTTCAATAAAATTAATTTAAAAAAAAAAAAAAGAAGGCAGCCTTAGAAGGGGATTATGAATATGACAGAAAATCTAAGGTTTGGCTGACTCAGGAGAATTATGCTACAGATAGACTAGAGTTGTTATAAATGGAAAAACAAAACCCTCAAAATTTAAAAATCAATTTTACTTCCTTGGCAATACTTTAGGTGGTAAAAAGAATGAAGAAAAATATAAATCAGTATATTTATGTATAAGAACACGTACAGAAAATAGATATCTCCAAGGAAAGGAGACAAGTTGATTCTGTTGATCACAGGAAATGATCTTTCCTAACATCCATATGTGCAAAGTTCAAAGACTTCTTCTCAAATACCTAAGGGATGATGTAAGAGTGTTATGAACACGATGGTTAGTTTTCTGGTTTTTGTTTTTAAAAGGAAAAGTCCAGGCAGGAATAAAGGCAAACGGGCAGGCAGGCAGGCAGGGAGAGAAGGAAGAAGCATTTGTTTTAATTTAGTTAATTTTCCAGGTTATTTCCCCCAGCCCCGGGTCTTGGACACAAGTCTTTGGGATGTATGTGGCCTACAGCAGTGGACTTAATGGTCAAGCCACCAGGGCAAACCATGATGGTAGTTTTATGAGTCACCCTGGCTGGCTAATATACTCAGTTATTTAAATACAAACTTAGGTGTTGCTGTGAAGTCATTCTGCAAATGCATTAACATCTACAATCTGTTACTTTAAGCAAAGGAAATTATCCTCTATAATCCAGTGGGGCTCCACTCAATCAGGTGAAAAGGACTGAACTGTAAAACTGAGGGAGAAGAAACTGCATGCGTGGACTATACCATTCTATTCTTTCTGGCCTGCTGGCCTGCTTTACTGATTTCAGACTTGTCAGCTCTCATAATCATGTGAGCCAATTCCTTTAAATGATATATTGTAATAAAATAATTATAATACCTATAAAATCATAATAAATATTACAAAAATGTTTGGTATAATAAATATATATATGTATGTATGCATTATATATCTCCCCAACATGTTGTTCTCTGGTAGAAGCCTGCCTTCTACAATGAGTATGAAAGTACAAACGTGAATCTTTACCCCTAGAACCTTTATTTAGTACAATAAAGCTAGTCTCCTTTTTACTCTTCATGTGCATGCTCAGTTTCCTGTTTCTATTCAGAGTACTTTTCATTTCCTTTTTGTTTCTACTCTTCTTCCACCCTTATAAACTCCTTCCCCACACTCTAACTCTGTCCCAAGTCCTCCATGAAGCTGCCTCCAATTTATTCAGCTTCATTTGCTCTTTTCTTTCTCTGAACTCCTTCAGCAGTTCATAGCTGTGCCACTCTGATGTTTAATATTATATATCTCACCTAATACTGTTTTGTATATAGTTCCCCCATTTGTAGGTATCAATCTGTAAGTACAAATTTGGGTCTGCCAGAAATGTCAATTTTCTCTATTATACTTAAATTAAATTCCCTCAGACTTAAATGATCCCAGCCTTAATTCTGCTGGCATAGAATGAAATCCAATCCCAGTTATTATTGGGCTTCCCTAGGAGTATACTAGAGTCTGAAAATTTAAGTTGGGACTAGAAAATGAGGCAACAAACTTAGACATCCTCATTGTTCAAGGGTGTAAGGTCCCTAAAAGCCAGGCAACTCCTCTGCTCAAGGACCCAGAGTGGCAGGGGCATCCACCCTCTCTAGAGTCATCAGGCACCCATCTGAGGTTTGGATGCCTCTTGTGCTTCTAGGATGCAAAGATGATGCTCCACTACTGGAATCCTGACCTAACTTTTCTTTAGTTTGTGGAGTTGTCTTTTTCTCCACAATTCCACCTGCCCATTACATCTCTTCTCTCCTCTCTCTTCTCCCTCCCTGCCAACCCTTCCCTTCATCTCCTTCCCTCTCCTCCCCACCCTCTCTCTCCCTTTATCTCCAGACACCCTTACTCTTCTAACTTCCTAGCCGAATTTCAAGAATCAAGGAACCCAGAAGGCAGACTGCCAGGCGCAACTCCAGGGATAACGCTGACATTGCATTCTAAGGAGCCGTGGTCCTGGATCAGCACTTACAATGTGAGTGCTGATCCCTGGAGTTGTCTGAGAGTTCCTGCCAGACAACTTCTTTTTGGAATGAAGAGGGGAAATGTAAGGAGAGCATAAACCAGATTAGTTCAATGACTTATCCTGTCACACATTTATTTTTTGTTTGCCCCAGTATTTTTACTTCACTTTAACAAATGTGTGGATTGATAATGTCTAGTGTTCCAGTTAGACTTTGCACTTCTTGAAGTCTAGAACAATACTGTAGTTACCATTTATTTTTAACTCTTTCTGAAGTCTCAGCATAATCATTTGTATAGAGTAGATATTTAAATGTGCCTTCAAAGGAACTGAGGAATAATAGTTGGTGGGTTACTGACGAGGCCCCACCAGTTCAGACAGCACAGGTGCTGACTTCCTCATTCTAGGACTGGCTCTGGTGTCTTTTCATTGTCACTCTTAGAGGTGGGTAAATATGCTTTTTCTTTGCCTGCTTCTGTTCACAACAGCTGCTAGCCTGAATGTGCAATATATCAAATTTCTACTTAGGATCTTTCTGGCCCCAAGTAAAAGTAAACACTTCCTTTAAAATTTAGGCAGATATTAACCTGAACCTCCTTTTTTATCATAAAGGGAATAGCAGGTCACAACATAAACATGTATATGGTAACAACAGTGGAAAATTTCTAGGTGAAATCAAAGCACTACCTGGCATTCATTTTCATAATACCTTTCACTAGAAGCCAAGTACATTATGAGAACTTTATCCCAATAATCCTTAGAGATAAGTAAATGTACCGAAAGAATGGTTTATGTAGAGAGGGTCACATAGCTAAGCAGTGACAGTGCTGTTCACGGTCTATTGCTTTGCCCAGTATTTGAAAGTTAGACTTTTCTGCCTGAACAAACCATTGTTTAGGCAATTGTTAAATACATAATGGAATATTTGTGCTCTAACAGGAGAATTCACATTTTTATATGATATTTACATGAGGCATTAAGAGTCATCCACATTTGCCACTATGCAATTCATTTTGAACCCTCTAGGTCTCCCTCTTTAGTAATCTTGCTTCCTCATTTATTGTCCCCTCTCCACATTCACCAGCTCCCTCCTTCTAAAAGTTAAGACTGAAGACTGAATCACATTATATCATTGGAACTTAATACAGCAACTTTCCTAGGACTACATGCATTGTGAAAGACAATAGGTTAGCCCTAATAAATTAATCATGACAGTCAGATATGGTGAAATATTTTCTGGAGTGGAAAGCCTTCCTTTCTTATTCCCTTAAATAATAATATGTATTGGTTACACATTCTACTGTCAGCTTCTAGAGGGAGGAGTTTACTATGGAAGAAGGAAGAGGAAGTAAGGATCGAGGGAATATTTGGTTGTTATTTTTAAGGAGTTGGGGGAGAAGAACAGGGAAGAACCTTATCATTTTCCTATCTGTAAACCACCATAATTTGTGGAAATAAAATATATACTTTAACCACTTTAGTAAGTTTTTGGTTCTTTGGTTTGTTTGTTTTTTGCCACTGAGGAAATCTATTTAAGCCCTCATCTTTTGCCAGAACAAATGGCAACTAATAACATAGAGTAACATTTGTAAAACAGGGTCATGTCTCCATCTCCTCTCTCTGCCTCCCCTATACTAGCTTCATTAAGGATCTGAATACAGAGTTAACACTGGGCCCTGCATTGTTTGTTCATCTCATGTGCCCTTTCATGGCTACATACCAGTGCTCATGCTGCTCCTTGACCTAAAATCATCTTCCCTCAGTGCTCTGACTATTGAACTTCTGTTCATCACATGAGATCCAATTCAAATGCCAGCCAAGAGGCTTCCTTCAAACAGCTTTTACCCTGAGCAAAACCAATTCCTCCCTCTATTACGTCTCCATAGATTAACAGATATGATTATATTTTGGATCTTTTCATTGTGTATACTTTATATAAGTTGTATGCCTCTCTGCTCTCCAGAATGTAAACTACTTCCAATTAGGACCAGGACTTACTTATTTATAATTTCTATGCTCCTAATATGTCAGGCATGATAAATATATGACTATTATATATACTATAGACTAGACAGTATAAAAAGTTTACAGCTTCAAAAAGCAGACAACTTTTACATGCATAAGAGGTTAAGAAAATTAAGATTAGTTAACTATTAAATTCAACAAATATTTCCTAAACATATAGGAGTAAGGAATTGCATCCCACAACTACTAGGATAAATAAAATACAGTCACTATCTTTGAGGTGCTCACAATCCACCTTGCAAGTGGTCTTTATATGTATAACACTTCTGTGGTTTAGATATTCCTTTACACACCGTTCTTCATACCAGCCCTGATAGGTAAGTCATTATTTCATTTTTAGAGATGGAAAGCTTGAACTTCCAAGTCATTTGTCTCTAAGACCAGTCTTTCTCCTCATTACATCACAGTATTTCTCAAACTTCTGTGTACTTTCATAAGGAAAATAAATTTATACTCTTCAGGGTTGGAAAATATATATAAGCTGAAAACCTAGTGTTATCTTAAAAATTCATGCTGACTATAATGCTTTCCCTTATCACTGACTCAAACTGAAATTCTGAGAAATGAAGCACATTGATTCTGGGTCTTCGAGGGTCATGGTTTCATAACTACAGGGTTATGTATTAACTTGTATTACCAGAGGGGTACACACACAGTTTACAAAGCACATTGGCTACACTACTGCTTTTACTCAGGGTATCTGGGTTTGGCTTGAGTCCCCACCCAAGATTTTGGTTTCTTTTATGTTTCTATTTTTATTCACAGCCCTCTTCAAAGACTGTAGCAAAGCACACACTCTACTCTCAGATGTTCAATGTGCATTGGGACTGACCTTTTCCTCCCCTCACAGATGTCTCATTCTGGAAATAAGGTTTCTTCAGTCTGTTACTGTCTGCAGCCCCTCTCATTACTGGCTGAACCTAAGAGTCTCTGGTGTTTTCTCCAACAGCTTGTTGATCCAAGATTGAGCAATGCACTCTTCTCAGCACCGCCTCTAGAGGGAAACTCCAGGGTGCAGCTCTGTTGAGCCCTCTAGTGGCAGTTAGGGTGACATGACTTATGAAATTGATTAAAAAAAAAAAAACCTCCAGGAGAGAGGGATGGTGACTCCATAGGACACACTTTCTGGTCGCTCCCCAGAGACACCAACCAACAAACAAACAAAAAAAAATCACCTATTTTCCGAGACAAACACCAAGAGATGACTAGTACGTTAAGTGGAGACAGAACAGCTGAAGAATAACAGCGGGTGAGGATACCTAGCACGGTTCTGAGCTAAGTCACAGATATGGATTTGGGACAGAGCTCAGAAGTCTCCCAACGCATGGTGGGGCGGAGACTAGGGATTTCGGGACCAGCTGCAGAGGCCACCAGAGGTGGACCCAGTGGGGCTGAGATGCAGAGCCATGGAAGGCCGGCTTGGGAGGGGGTGAAAGGAGAGCCAGGGCACCAGGAGTTGTGCTGGAGCCTGCGCAGTGAAATTACCCTAGGCAGAGCTGTAAGTGGAAATAAGCCAAAGAGCTCAAACTCCTTCCACAACCATTTCCTGCCAGAGCCTGTGATCCACTGAGCAGAAATCCCACCTACCGGAAATCCCACCCATCAGATGCCCCAACCACTATATCACAGTGAGAAGACAGTTCCAAACCTCAACACTACCCACTAGTGCCACCTTGTGGATAGAGGCGAAACTGAAGCCTAATTGCCAATACTGGGCAAGTCAAACACAGTGCCAGGGAAACCCAACCCTCAGAAATACAGACAGAATGCTGAATTGAGCAAAGGCAAAGAGAAATATAAGTGAAATGAGAAGTCCAATTAAAAACCCAGGGGAAAATCTGAATACAGCAGACGTATGTAAATTACCTGATGAGGAATTTAGGGTAACAGTGATTAACATACTCATAGGAATCCAGAAATCAGTAGAGGCAGTAAATGAGAAGGTCGGGAAGCAAAGAGAAGACTTCAAACAAGACATCAGAGACACGATGCCTGAATTAAAGAACTCAATAGAGGGACTCAACAATATGACGGATGGAGCATCCAAAAGAATCAGTGATGGGAAGAATGGACAGAGGAACTTAATCAAGTAAACCAGTAAATAGATAAAAAAAATTCAAAGAACTGAAGACAGCATTCGAGACCTCTGGGATAATATCAAAAGGAACAACATTTACATCATAGGGGTCCCAGGAAGAGAGAGAAAAGGGGGCAGAAACCATATTTGAAGAAATAATAGATGAGAACTTCCCCAACATGAAGAATGAAGCAAGCCTCCAGGTCCAGGAAGCTCAAAGAGGTCCTAAACAAAAGAAACCCAAACAGCAATAGACCTAGACACATCATCATAAAAATGTCAAAAATACATGATAAAGAAAGACTATTAAGAGCAGTCAGAGAAAATGTGTCACATACAGAGGATCCCCCATAAGATTGTTAACGGACTTCTCGAATGAAACTCTACAGGCTGGAAGGGAATGGCATAATATATTCAAAGTGCTGAAGAACAGGAGTTTCAACCTAGGATGTTATATTCGGCAAGATTATCATTCAGAACTGAAGGAATGATAAAAACCTTTTCTGACAAGCAAAAAAAGTTAAAGGAGTTTATTACCACAAAAGCAGCTTTGCAAAAAATATTAAAAGATGCTCTATAAAGCATAAAGAAACCCCACAGAAAAAAACAGTAAGACAGCAAATACACTATAGTGGGTGTCATCTGCCAGCCTTGGTCAGACTAAAACCTCCAGCATAGTTTCTTGCTTCCAGTTCTTGTTCATCAGTACAACTCATCCATAACCCAGTGGAAGTGTCCCTTTCTTGCCTTCCAGCTTCTGTGGACTTTCCATGAACTAGTCCTGACCCAAGACAGCACAGTGACTTTCTTCACCACCAGTGGACAACAACTACACCTTCTCCAGATGACAAGAATCCCAACCTTAGGGAAAGGTTCCATCTTTTCAACACGTTCCTTCTTTCGATACTCAGCTCTCCTTCCCTGGGTACATTCCCTGGGTACAGAGTACTTTAGTGCCCCAATTTAATTCACAATTAAATGTATGTAAACTTTCCATGTTTTCATTCAAAAAAATATAAAATAAAAAAATTAAAACAAACCCTCAAGAGTTGCACTAGGGAATTGGTCCATATGACACAGGGTAGCAAACTTAAACTCCTGGTTCTCAGTTTCTTTACCTAAGACCTTTGTCAGGTTTCTGATACATTACCTTTCTTGACTGAATGTCCCACTCACAGAGAGGGACAACATGGAGCATCATTTTCCCTGGCAAGGTAAAACATTACAATCTGGGTGACTAGGCAACTCTCCTCAGTGCCTTTTCCTCCAACTCCCCCATGGATATAGAGGTGCTATACACATTCAAGATTATTCAATATAACCTCATCTTTAGGAGGGCTTGCAGACACTGGAATTAGACTTCCAGGATTGAAATCCTAGCTTCTCATTTACTAATTGGGAAACTTTAAGAATGTTATTTAACATTTCTAAGCTCCAGTTTTATGGTAAAATACGGAGAATAATAGTACCTGCATTACAGTTTGAGGAGGCATAACTGATAATATACAGAAAGTGCTAGTTCTGGTACAAATGAAAGTGCTCAACAAATGTTAGCTATTTTTATTATTCAAAGCTTCTGTCCAGTGCACATCACCTCTATCAACTTGGTACAGAAAAGTACTGTCTTTACAAGGGTACAAAAACAAGATGAGTTTACAACCTATACTTTTCAAAAGTGGCTAAGTTAATAGTGACCATAGGTTATGGAAAGAGGGCTCCTTTGCATGTTGCATTTAGTGGAAAGGGTACTCAAAGCTAAAAAGGAACCCAAGAGGCCTGGAATCCTCATGGAGGAGCTGTGTTTTGCACACAGATGTCTTTCCTCCCCCTCCCCCACCACCTCAGCATGTGCAAGCATTCAGGGTGAAAATGTGGGCCAGGGTGGAAGGTACTACGGTGCAAACCCGCTTGGGTTAGAGGGAAAGGCAGGGAACTGAGCAATCCAAAGTACAGAAAGCCCAAGAAATTCAGAATCTCCACTGGTGAGGCATCTCTACGGTGGCAGAGCCTCATGACCCAAAGTCCAGGCACAGCAGGAAATGGCCAGATAATCTGGCAGGTAAAAATCTTATAGAAAGTGTCAGAAAAGTTAACGTGGAGGGGTTCTTAACACCCACGGGCTGAGAAAGGTCAGTGTGACTGAGCAGCTGTTACATCTGGTGCCAGAGGCCTTGGCTGTTGTCTTCTACACTCAGGCAGCATTGGCCTCTCTGAGCAGCCCCACCTAGAAAAGCCAATTCTTCTGCTCTTAAAGGGGACTTACTTGTTTGTGGCAGCGCGTCTTCTTAGTAGTGAATCTATCTCTTAAATATAAAGGGGGCTTGGGGCTGAGAGTGCGTCCAGGCTTTCAACTGACCCCAGAGGAGCTTTGGTTAGAGCCTGAACCTCCATGTTGTGAGAACTACACGCTTTTCTTTGAGAGGCAGGCAGGGGCCTGGGCTGCTAGAGACCCTAACAAGCAGCGACTTGAGCTGTGCCTTGGAGCCTGGGTAGACTTGAGAGCGGTATAGAGGAGGGAGGGCATTCCTGGAAAGGGGTGGGGTGGGGAGGTGTGGGGAACAGCATGAGCAAAGGCATGAAGAAGAATGAATCTGCAGCGCGCTGAGAATGGCATGGAGACTTCCCTGATTGGAGCTGCGAGTTCTTGCAGGGGGATGAAGGCAGCTATGATTGGATAACTAAAGTGGGGCCAGATTTGGAGGGCTTTGAATGCCCGACCCAGGAGCACTGAACCCAGCTCCAGACAGGCGATTTCCGTTCAAGACTGAATTACCAAAAGGATGGTTAGTTCCAACGAGGGTTCTTCTTTGGGGGCTTCAGAAAAGTCAGCTTTTATTCTCTTACCTGCTTCCAGTCTCTTAATTTACCCAGTGAGAAAGTCATCCTCACTTGACAAGGGGAGGAGGGATAATGCTAATTTCACTTGACTTGCTTTGAACATGTAAAAAGAAAAAAAAAATCCCATTTCTAAGCCAAATATTAAATTTGGTTTCTCTCGCAATTTCTCTCTCTCGCCAGCACCTCCCCCACATTTCCCAGCTCCTTCCCCAGCACTGCCAGTCCCCGCCGGGGCCGGTAGCGCGTCCGGTTCCAGAGGCCCGCGCTCGCCGTCCGCACCCGCACACGCGGGTCCACGCCCCCCCGGCGGAGCGGTAGGTGTTTGCCGTCTGCGCCGGGCCGCAGTGCGGCTGCGCGC
The DNA here is from genome assembly GCA_004363575.1 of Solenodon paradoxus. Taxonomy (NCBI): domain Eukaryota; kingdom Metazoa; phylum Chordata; class Mammalia; order Eulipotyphla; family Solenodontidae; genus Solenodon; species Solenodon paradoxus. The sequence continues at coordinate 118,717 of RJWH01003448.1, forward strand.
TGGGCTGCCTCTGGGGCTGGCAGGGCAGCGGCGCGGCGGCGGCGGCGGCGGCGGCGGCGGCGGCGGCGGCGGCGGCGGCGGCGGCGGCGGCGGCGGCGGCGGCGGCGGCGGCGGCGGCGGCGGCGGCGGCGGCGGCGGCGGCGGCGGCGGCGGCGGCGGCGGCGGCGGCGGCGGCGGCGGCGGGAGCGAGCGGCGCGAGCGAGCGGCGCGGCGTGGGGAGTGGCGCGGAGCCGAGACCCGGCTGCAGCAGCGCGGCCTCCGGGGTCGAAAGCACCGAGAGCTGGAAAGGAAGGCCGGGCCGCGAAGTCCCTGAGCCCCCGTTCTCTTTGGACTGGGGGGAGCTTTGCCTCCACCTGGTCTTCAGACGCCCCCTCCTCACCCCCAGCCCCGGCCGCTGACTGGAGGAGGCGGCGAGGGGCTGAGGGGCGCCGCCATGCCTCGCCCGCGGTGAAGCGCCCGGCCGCGAGAGCCGCTCGGTCTCCCCGGTGATGTCCCCCGGGCGGCAGGCGAAAGCGACTCACTCGAGCCCTGGGGTAAAGGCCTAGCTTATCCAGCTTCCTTCCTCCTCCTCCTCCTCCTCTTCCCCTGCCCCTCCTCCTCCTCGCCCCTTCGTCCTCCCTCCCCGGCTCTCCCTCACCCTTCCCTGCGCCCCCATCTTCCCTCCCTCCCTCCCACCCCTCCAGCAGCGATGGCAGAGGAACAACAGCCGCCACCACAGCACCCTGATGCCCATCAGCAGCTACCCCCCAGCGCCCCCAACTCGGGGGTGGCCCTGCCAGCCCTTGTGCCGGGGCTGCCAGGGACAGAGGCCAGCGCTCTGCAACACAAGATCAAGAACTCCATCTGGTAAGAGGATCCTCCGTCGCTGGGGTAAAAGCCCAGGCACTGTGCTGCTGCAAAGGGGGTGGGGGGCGGCGGCGGGCGGAGGAGGAGGCTGATGCTTTCATTGAATGTAGGTATCCAGACACGGGTGCAGATTTCTAGGACGTCGGGAGATGTGGGGACTTGGCATCTGGCCCTGATCTCCATAGTCCCCAAATACTAACCCCCCTCCCTTCTCAATGGTGAGTGCAGATAAACAAGTTATTTGTGCTTTTCACCATGTGTAAGAGGAATATAGGTCGAAATGAAATCATTTTGCATGCATTTGGGACTGAGGATGTGAAATGTGTTTACTCCTTTTTGCAGTCAACAGAGGAAGGAAGAAGTGTATTGTGAATTTTCACCAGAATTGTGCGTAAGAATATTAATATGCAGCATAAAACCTAATAATGTATCTCTTCCTTTCAGTTGGCTTAGTTGCTCTTTCTGGCTTTTTTCTTTCATTTTGAGCAAATTTCCCATCCAGAGAGTTTATTTGCATTGATAGTGAAGATAGGGCTTTTTTTAGTGTAAGTTTATTTTATTTTAAGATGGCAATTCACACTATTAAGTGACTCAAAAACAAAACAAAACAGGATGTCTTTAAAATAATTGTCTCGCCATTTGGTATCTCTTTTTTAAGAAAGTATACATGAAATGGTCTTTATTATTCTGGTACTTTTCATATATGAGCATTTCCAATATTTCAGCATTGGATTAAACTCTGAAAGACTGGTGGCCGTCTTTTAATAATTAAATACACCGAGTAGAGTATTAAGTCTGTCTTGTTAAAGCCGTTGCAAATATTTTTGATCACGAACTTGAATTATTTTTGTAGGTAGTGTAGTGCTATTTTAAAAAATGGAAAGGAGTATTTAAAATTTGGTCTAAGAGACTCTTAGTAGAAGTTTAAAAATAGAATTAAATGGAGTGTAAGAAAACCTCTTAAAAATGAAATCTTGCTTATCCGTCATTGGCTATGACTACTAAAATATGAAAACTCCTTTTATATTGCAGTTTTAAAATAAATGTATTATAAAACATGGGCGTTTCAGTACAGTACTTACACATTTAAGAAGTGACAATATTGAAATACAAATTTAAATTTTGTAATGTAATTTTCATTATTTTCTTGACATACATCCATATTGTCATGATGCTAATATGAAGTAGGTCAGTGGAGGCTTTAATAGTTTCATACTGCACAGCAGTTGACTATCTTGCTTCCAGGTCTAATTTTACAGTGAAGTTTAAATACTTTAAAAGAGAATTTTTTTGGCTTTGATAATAGTCATGTTGTGGCATTTCGAATAGGTCATATAAATAGCATTGTTCTCTTTATGTGTGTGTTTGTGTTTGAGGGGAGAAGATTTTGCTTTATTCTTTGATGAATACCCTCACCTCCTCTTTAAAGCTGTAATTTAAAAAGAGATGGTTAATCTCCTGCTTGCCCTCAAGGTTTCCAGAAAGCAGTGTCCTCCTCTGCATTGCCCCTCCCCATTAACTTGATGTAACTTAGTGTCTCTGCAATCATTAAATTGAATGAAGCACCTTGGTTTTTACATTCAGATAAGGGACTTCAAGTAAAGGACTAAAATCTCTTAAGAAGGGCAGATATTCAAAGTTAAATTAGTAATGTAGACTTATTTTCTTATGAGAACAGTAGGGAAGAGGAAACTTCACTTAATATTTAAAAAATTAGAGTGAGTTGTATAGGCAGCTAACTGAAGTGTTTGAATAATAATGATAGCAGAGTGCTCTTTTAGCTAAATCATGTGAATTAATTATTATTTCATTGATAATTTGTATTTACACATCCATTACAACTTAACTGTGCTGACTTTAATGTGAGAAAAACTTACTCTGAAGTAGAGTATTCTTCAGTGTTGGTACTTTCTCTGAAAAAATTATGACTGACAAACACCTTAATCCTAAAATACAATTTTCTGTCTTTTATTTTTAAATTTTAATGGCATACTAAAATAGTTTCTAATTTTCACTTGTAGAAATCCTATTTGCAATTTTTTTTTTCTTTATTTAAAATTTTAAAATAAGCAACTTACTGGATAATAAGTAACTTTAGTGGATATATTTAATAGTCTCACTCTGTTCTACAAGACTAATTTATTCATCAAGTGACTATATAAAATACATTAAAAAGTGAAAACTCCTTTACACCCTCTCCTCCTAAGAAATAGTATGTGTGTGTGTGTGTGTGTGTGTGTGTGTGTGTGTGTGTGTGTGTGTTAGGTTAAAATCATTTTTAATAGGTAAGATTGCAATCCTTTAGCTATTTCATTTCACCATTTTTGAGGCAACAGTATCTTTTTACCAATTATTTTTATCACATGATAATGCTCTTAGAGATGATTAACTTTGTACTAACCATGTTAACCTTTGGTATTACTACTAGTGAGAATTTTAAATCACATTAAACAAAAATTGGCTTTTAAAAATTATCAAATGGCTTTTGCATTTAGATTCATCAAAGTTTCTAAATTACTGAGCTTCAGATCACTAACAAGTCTGTACTTGTCTATTCTACAAATATAAATATAATATGTGAGGTAGGCCTTTAGCTGGACAATGAGTTGTTTAATATCTCAGTTTATAATTAATTTATTAAACTAAATACTGCCATAAAAATGTTCATTGTAATTTCACTCATTAAATGAGTTTTTGAAAAAGATTAAATATTCAAAGTTTATATCATAACACAATGAGATCAGAAGCTATATTTATATTAAAAACTGGAAATATAATGTGTTTTTAAGGTAATTCCAGAAAATAAAGATACTGCTAATTTGATAGTATTGTAATATTTATGAATATTTATGAATGCCTTCAACTTAAGTTCAACAATCCTGTGCCTTTCTTAACCTTCCTCATTCCCATCCCATAGGCAAGGTGTAAATCATTACACTCTTCACTTAAGAGATGTTTGCAGGTGTGTTTTAATACTGAATATGCTGTAAGAATGTTATTTATATTTTAAAAAGAATTCTAATATAAACTTTTTACTAAAAAAAAAAGTTATCCATTTCTTTTTTTCTAAATGAAGACTTAAATTGGCAACATAAAAACCACAACCTAACCTCACTGCATACTTCTTTAACTTACCTTGCATCCTTCTTTGATTACCTAAAGAAAGAATACCAAAGCAAGATTTACCTTCCTCTAATCTCCCAGTATCTCATAGTTTAAAAAAAAAAAGAAAAAGTTATTTAGTTTAGACCAAAAAAAAAAAAAATTGGTGGTCGCTATCTTTCCCAATTTAAAGCAGTTTTACTTGAAATTTTGATAGAATAAAATCTCTTAAGATTTTGCTTTGGAAAACAGGGTAGAAAAATTTTTATTTGAGATTTCTTCTGCCTGTTGGTGATTAGTTATGTTTAAGAATAATTACCTACGTAGTGGAATGGAATTATTAACTTATTTTTAATTTAGGCTGTAACACAGACAGTACACCATTACCTAGAAATTCAAAAGAAACTTGATGCTTTGTTGTAGAAAATATTCTAATACTGTGTTTATTCAACAAATTTAGGGGTTCCTAAAGGAATTAGTTATCAGTTATTTTTGTTTATATACCTTTTTATTTGCAGTTAAGCCCACATAAATTATTTCTTTAAACAGTCTTATAAGATGTGTCATTGTTCTACTGCCATTATAGGAACAGATAAATTGAATGACAGGGAAGCTATACGAGTCTTCTGATTCATTATTAGATCCTAGAAGTAGTGCTGGGGTCAGAGTTTCTTGTCTTTATTTAGTCCTGTAAGTCAATTAGACTTTTGAGTCTGCTGGTACATTTTAAACTTTTAGAATTATAATCAAAGTGGAATTATATAGTGACCCATTTGGGATCTTTTCTAAAATCTAATTTAAACCCAGTTGATGAATTTTATTTTACTCTCTTATTACAATGAACAAAGTATGGTGATACATAAGGTTTACAGAGTGATTCCATCTTAATCTTAATTTGTGTCTAGAGTGCCTAGAACTCATTTGTCCTTGGAACAATAGTTGATTAGCTCTGTCTGAGAAATAATTTCTTCGAATGCAGTGGAGAAAATGTATTATAAAGTTTGTAACTTTAGAGTTTACTTTAACAGTTAAGTCCATGATCTCCATTTTGTTTTAAAATTAGAGACTGGGTAGTACATCAGCTAGTTTTCATGTTTTTGAGGTTATAGGTAATAGTATATATTTTATGTATTTTTAAGGTTAACATGCTACCTACCCTGAATTTAGCCTGTTTGATTCTGAGCATATAAAAGACCTAGGGTGCTTTTTTACTTGCCTGTATATTGAAGCCAGCTGTGATAGGTGTATCCCAACACTAAGTGTTGCAGATTCCAGAAAGAAAGGCCATTCCTTGTTCTCCTATGACTTAAAACTAATGAAAAATTGTCTTCCTTATTGACCAGAAAGGCAAGTTTAAATAGTTTCAAGCCCCATACTGATTTGATTTTCTGACCTTGTTTAGCTTAAGTAATGGGTATGTATATATGAATAAATAATTAACCAATTCGCTCTCCTTGTTGGGAAGTGTCTTGAAGGATGTTATGTGCAGAACTGACTTGGTTTCTGCCTTACTGTTAGTTTTTGGTATTATTGGAGGAAATGAGCTTCACAGTGGTAGAAAAGACAGAAGTACCTTATTATGAGAGATGCTTTGCAGGAAAATTTGTGTCATATTGCTTTTTACATTAGAAAAATAATATACACTAAAACCGTAGAAATGAAAATAATGAGCTTTGTCATTTACTCAAATTTGAACACTTTTAAGCAAGAAAGTGTGTAAGTCAATACTCACCCAAGTATCTGCTATATACAAAGTACTTTGCTCGAGACTGGCATTTGAGGAATGCCCATTCACTTGTATTATTAACCTTGTAATAATATCCTTAGCAAAAATACACAATAAAACTTCCTTTATTCAGTTAGTGGAGCAGGGAAAGAGGTGACAAGTGCCACAGTGTTAATTGTGGAAAAAGGAGGCCTTAGTTTCCTTGTCTATGAAATGAAAGATTTATACGAAATGACCTTGCAAGTTCTTTTAGATTAAGCTTTCTGTGACTTTTACTAAATTAATATTGACAACAGTAATAAGGCATACCATAAGCACAGTGAAAGACAAACAGAATTAACTTATCACAGGCAATTAGCAAAACATTTTCAATGTACAGATAATAAGGATTTTCAGTTTCCTGGAGTGTTGGTCTGGTACTCTCTGCAGGTGTTAGTCGTTTACTCTTACTTTTGCAAGAGATTCAGTCTGCAAATATTTATTGAGCATGTATTACCTTTAAAGTATTCTAAGAGCTGTTGTTGATTATGCAAAAAATATATAAGGCTGTGTAGTAATCCCTGTTCTTGGGAAGCTTGCTAGCTGAAAGATTACGCTGGGGGACTGTGTGTGTGTGTGTGTGTGTGTGTGTGTGTTATAAAAAGATGCTCAGTACTTACAGGCACCTCACATAAGAACTTTGTCTTGTAATAATAATATAATATTTTAAGTCCATGGTAGATGTTCTTCTAAATTTGGATATATAAACAAAATGGTGTATAGTCTTTTCAGAATAATTTAGTGTGGTATTGAGCTTCACTAGTATTCTTTTCCTCTAGAGTAGACATTTTAATGAGTAATTGTGACAGTATTCTTTTATAAGTATAAAGAACAAGAAAAAAGATAATTATTCCACATCTGACCAAAGTAAACTACTTGTCCTTGTCCCTCATTTAGGTTTTTCATTGCTTTCTGGAGGGTTCTCAGAGTTTAGAATAAAGAAGAGCAGCACGGACCAAAAGGAGGAAGATTCTTCCTCCCAGGGCAGGATAATAAATAAGGAGCAATAAGCTCTGAGACCTTAATGTGCTTAATTGCTTAATATGAGATATCACATAATGTTAACCCCCATGGATAAAAACTTTAAAACACAATTTAACTTTTCTTTCTTGAAACATTTACTTTTTTCTATTTCATGAATTATATACCTCCTATTCACAAGAAATAGAATTAATAAAGTTTGGTTAATTGTATATAGTAACTATCAGACATCAATTACAATAGCATATATATGTACTTACATATATATAATAAAATGTTATATGGAGATGCATTTTATATTCCTCATATCCTAAAGCAAACTGAAAACTTACAGAATTTCTGTTTGATTCTTGAGTTTGAACAGTGAGAGAGGTCAGAATGACAGATTCCAATCTGTTATGTCTTAGACTTGGAAGACTAGAGTCCAAATAGTGTGAAATAGCCATCTGCTCCAAATAGGCTTATCTAAAAAAATTATCTGAACACATTAGTAGTCTGAGTTTGGATAGCAAGGGTTCAGATAGCAGCAGATACCTTTACACAGTTCCAACATAGGATTAACAAATTGATTTGAACTTGCATGGTAAGTCTGATTGATTAGGGAAGTCTACCAAGGGCATGGGAATGGGAAGTGCTGGTACATATGCCCATGAGTGTCCCCCCTTCTTTCTGAAATCTGTAATTTTTAGACCTTTGGCGCTCTTGTAGATAAAGCTTCAGCATTATTGGTTATCTACAAGTTTATAGAGCTAGGGTTTGCCATTTATTATGCCTAATTTAAAAGTTAAAAACCATTGGAGAGCACACTTGGGTTTGTGTTTTTCTTTCTCCACTTGTATTCTCCTTTCCCTGTGACTTTCCTACTTAAGATCACCTTGTACTGACAAGTAGCTACAAGCCAAAAGCAGGGGATTACTTTATTAAGTGGCTACTTCAGTATGGCACTATTTGTAACCTCATTTCTTTGTTTTCATTGTTTTGTTTCTCTGCTTATGTTTGTGCTGGGTTTTTTCCTTGCTACCTTAAAAATCTTTATATATTTTTTTTGTCCTAAGTGTCTAACTTTGAGCATGTGCCACTGCTTTCATGAAACTTACCCCACATCCCAGGGAACAATGATCTGAATTGTATAAAAAAATTATTATTTTTTTTGTAATTCAGACTGACCTTATTTGAGATGAGTCCGTTTCAGTGCATTTTTCTGAATTTAAACGAAACTTTCTTTTTTTCTGATATGTGAAGTTAATAAGAATCAGAGATGACTGAATATACCGGAAACAAAGCAATAACTGCATAATAAGTAAATTGCATGTTATTTATATATGTGGTAGTCAAAAATTTGCTTTTGGTTTTGAAATAATGTGAAAACTTAAATTAATTGAATATGAGTATCGTTCAGTGACATCTTACTTAGAATAAAGTCGGTGCTTCTGGAGCCCGGGAACTTTTTGAATAAAATATTTCACTTAATGTAAGTGTATCACTTTCCTAAAATGATTGCAATCATTAAATATGTTAATTACATACAATTATTAGCAACTTATGATCTAAAATTTAACTGTAGGATTAGCAATTGCATGGCCCCTTTTGCTAAAGTAGAAGCTTTTAACAAGTAGTGTTTGGGAAAATTCTTTACAAGTTTTAAAGAAATGAGAAGATCAGAGGCATCCTGAGTTAAGAATCAAGTGGTCAAGGAAAACTGAATTCGATACTCATTTATTTTAATGTCTACTATGTACAAGTATAGGAGAACTAAAAAGTAGTAAGATGCTATTCTTTTAAACATTCACCTCTTGTGTGGTAGTGTTATGCATCATCAATTGAATTTAACTAAAGTAACATCTTGCTAAATATAATGATAATGTAATTAGTGGTATAAACAGATTTGGAGTTAGATGAGAAAGAGATTCAATGAGGTCATAATATTTTTTAGCAAAAACTCTGTATGGTAGCTTCAACAAAAAAATCAGGGATGAACTATTGATTTAAATACGCTTAACAGTATTCTTACTGGAAGACCTTTATTCTCTTTAGCAGCAATTAGATTGAGTGGTATTGAGGACAATAAGCCGTGCTTTTAAAAAAATGTTAACTGTTTTTGCACTTAGAGGGTGGAACAACGTATAATCTTTCCCCTCTCTTATTATATTCTCCAAATTTTCTTGAATGAGAAAGTATTTCTAGTTTGAGACAAATATTCAGATAAGTATAAAATAATGCCTTTTGTTTACTACTCATCCTTGTCCACCAGTTTACTACCCAGACTCTGCTAGATCATATCTGTTGTTGTTCTATTTAATTCTCATAGTCTGGCTTCTTGTTTTCGCCAGCTCAGTGGACTTTTTGCAGTCTTTATCCTTCATTATTTCTCTTTTTTTCATGTTACTTTGATTCTTTCATTTTAATTAGTATTTATTTTTTAGAAAATAGATCCTTTAAACTAGTAGTTCTCAAAATTCAGTATCTTTTATAATCACCTGGAGGACTAATTTTAGAAATTCTCATTCATTCCTTAACATCAAACTGGAGATCACTTCTTTTAAAGTTTGGTCCTAGTGGAGGGGTTTGACCTACTTACTTTAGGAGCCAGTAAATTGTTGAGCATGGCCAGAGTCTGAAGATGGAAGCTTAAACCTGTGAGTGAAGGTAAATAACTTGAGGGAAATAGATTTGTTCTGGGAAGTGAGGAAGGAATGACTGAAATAGGAAAACAATTTTGAGGGCTTGAGTGTTTCATATTCATGACAGTCTTCTCTGCTGAACCTTTCTCTTTACCTGACATAGAGCCTTTGTTTACTAGTTTGATCTGATCATCTTTCTTTTAGAGAGGTATAACAATTATGTTTAAAACACCTTTAACCACCTTTAAAATTATATGATGCTACCTATTTTGTTACAGCAGTGGTTTTCAAATTGTCACCATATTAGCAGCACCTGTGAACTTATGAGCACTGTAAATGTGGGGGCTACACTGCAGCCTTGCATGTTTACTGAAACAAACTGGGGGAGTAACTGGTGTTCTTGGTTTTCCTAGCCCTCGAGGTGATTCTGATACTGAATTTTAAGAACTACTAGCTTAAAGGATGTATTTGCTAATAAACAAATATTAAGCCACAGTCTTCTGTGGTAAAGTTTTAGTACTCTCAATTCCAGAGTATACCAAGTAAAAAGTGTGATAACTATTTTAATTTTTCATACTATTTGAGTATAATTCTGCAGCAGCATCATTTATGCAACATGCGTTTTAAAAGATTTTCACTAAACTGGAATTTTAAGTCTCAGTAATGGTATATAAAATGAACTTGTGGGTGAATTGATGAATAAAAATTAAACAGATAATGCATAGTCATTGCACTCAGCCTTGGTCCACAATTAAAAGGCAGACACACATACAGCACATACAAAATACCAGTGATCACATGTGTAAGAAAGTACAGGTTGTATAACCTAGGAGTCAGCAAGCTTTTTCTTCAAAGAGCCATAAAGTAATGTTTTTGATTTTGTAGATCATAGGGTCTCTGGCGACTACTTTTCTCTGCAGCCATTGTATCATGAAAGTAGCCATTGTATCATGAAAGTAGCCATAGATAATAAAGGATGGTATGACCATAATTTTCCACTGCTGGCAGGATTTAGCCCTTGTGCTGTAGTTTGTAGACCCTTATATCCCATTTCCATGCTGGGAAAACTACTCAAAGGAAAAAAATAAAGGTTGTTAATCTTCACTCCTTTTTATTGATAATACGTAATAGTCACTTGCTTAATAATGTCTTTTAATTCTCCTTTGGATAAACCCAAAATTCAAACTTCTATAAAAAGCATATTAGAATGTAAAAAAGTGAATTTTATTTCATGGAGAGTCTTAGCTTTCAGTGCTAAAATGAAGAATTTCGAGTTCTGGCTTCTGGGATGAAACAGAAAGCTTTGAAGTCACACTCCTTTTCTCAAAAGAAGAAAGAAGCTGAGCAACTGAAGATGAACAACTCTTAGATCAATCAGAGAGCTAAGGTTGCAGGGTAGACTGCTGCCTGGATAACTGGAGACAGGCTGATCCAGAGAATCATAACTTGCAGAAGCCAGAAGCCCAGGAGTAGAGTGCACAGTAGGGGAAGCCACAGTAGGTGTTAGCACTTTAAATTAGAATTAATGAATTGCTAGAGGCTCAACATGGCTAGTTTATGGGTTACAAAAGTTCAAGGAGGCTCAGTCTTGGGATGTTCCCCACACTTTCCTGAGTTTTACTTTCACAGTTTCACCCTGTGAAGATCAGAGAAGATTCTCCTTTTACTTCCAGTTTGGGGAGTTGGGGTGGGGCAGAGGGCGGTAACCATTTTGAAATATACCAAGATTGCTCTGTGTTGTTTTGTTTTTAACAAGGGCTGCCTTAAGGGAAATTATTTTGTCAGAGCCTAACCAACTGGGGCTTTACCAAAGCCTGACTGACCTAGGAGAAGGAACATACCCAACTCTAGCACTCTCTTGTTTTAGATGTAGAGAAAGACTTGTCCTAATCATAGAACAATGGAATATCCCTTCTTCGATCCCTCACTGTACCATTCACTAGGGCTCCTGTATAATAGTGGGATTATAGCTAAGACAACTGTGAGCCTCACACCTTAGGACTTCTCTAGGGACTCCTAAAGTTAACATGGGAGACAAAAAACAAGGACATTAGAGTTTTTTTAGCCTCTGACACCACAGCTGTGGCAAACAGCAAACACAGCTTAACTTCTAGCCAGATAAACATAAACCTTCACACTGAAGGCCTCACTACTTCAGTTTCTTTCACCCAATATCTTTCTGGCTTTCATCAAAAAAATCACAAGACACACTAAAAGACAAAAAACATATCTGAAGATATATAAACTTTATAAGCATTAAAACCAGACTCAGATATGACACTGATTATGGAATGAACAGACTGTATTTAAAATCTTTTGATTGATATGATTAAAGGAAGTGCTAGAAATAGAAAACACTGTAACAGAAATTAACTATGCTTTGTTAGGCCCATGAATGGGTCCAGGGGACTGGATGTGACTGAGGAAGGAATCAGTCATGAAGTATGAAGGTATGTCAGTAGAATATCCAACAAACTAAAATACAAAGAGAAAACAAAATGAAAAAAATGGAAAAGAATATGCAAGAAATGTGAACAAAAGATGTAGTATAAGATAATTGGAATACTAGGAAGGAACAAAAAATCTTGAAAGAAGCCAGAGGGGAAAAATACACCTTACGTACGTACAGAGGAACAGGATAAGAATTACATCAGACTTCTCTTGAGAAACCATGCATATAAGGAGAAAGTGGTGTGAAATATTTAGTATTGAAAAAAGAAAACCAGCATCTAAAATTCTTTATGCAGTGAAATTATCTTTCAAAAGGAAAGGAGAAATATTTTCCCACACAAAATTGAATGAATTTGTTATTAGTAGACATACTTTGTAAGAATGTTAAGAGGTCTTTAATGAGAAGGAAAATTACATAGATTAGAAGCTTAGATCTGCATAATAAGAGGAAGAATGAGAAGTGACAAAGATAAAATCATATTTTTCTTATGATTGATCTAAAAAATAGTTTGTTCAAAATCATGTATTTGGTGATTATAGCAATGGACAAGTGAAATGAGAGACAGCAGTGTCATAAGGGATAAGAGGAAGGAATTGAAAATACTCTTAAAAGGTCCTTGCACTAACCGAAGCGGTATAATGTTATTTGAAAATGGACTTGGATTAGTCATAAAAGTATATTGCAAACCCTAATTAACTGCTAAAAAGATTTTTAAAGGAAGTATAATTGAATCTAAGAGTAGAGAAAATGGAGTTATAAAATGCTCAGATAAAATCAGAGAAGGCAGAATTAGAGTAGGAGATAAATAGAAACAAAGAAAAAGGTCAGTGAATAGTGAAATTATAAATATGGTACATATTAATCCAACTGTTATCGATAACCACTTAATATGAAGTTCTAAATATATCAATTAAAAGACAGACTAAGACTATCACAGTAGATTACAAGATCCTTTTATATATGTTGACCACAGTATATCAGTTACAGACTTTGGTACTATATAGTTTAGTAACCATTTACTTGTAAACATACTTTATGAACATGTTGTAACACTGATTTTGAGAACCTTTTCTATAAGAGTTGCAAGAAAATGGTGAGGTACTTAAGTTATGCAGAGCTTAGAGGGAATTGGCCATTTTTTGTGCCGAGTTTAGTGAATAAATGATTTAATTTCCTCCATTTAGAAATAATTTTGCAAGTAACTATTGAGCACTTATGTGTTTTTCAGAAAACATTTAATGGAATTGTTTACGTACCGTTAAAGGTACATTTCAGCATACAGTTCAGTGAGTTTTTAGTATGTTTATAGAGTTGTGCAGTCATCAAGAATGTTTTAATTTTTAAGGCAGCTGAAAGTGATTTATATTAACTTGGATTGATTAGAAATAGAGAGGTGATTTCTCCAATTATAATTTGGGAGATTCATTGTCAGTAGGAGCATTTGAAGTAGTGTTTGGTTTTAATGTTGGTGAGACTTACAATAGGACATAGGTTTCTATTATCTCAGAAGATGAAGTTATACTTGCAGTATTCTTTTTCTCTGAAGTCTTGTCCTTTTTCTCAGTGTACTGTTTTATTCCTTTAGATAAATGAAAAGATTCTTTTATTTTTATGCTTATTATTGAAAAATTTGTCGTAAGTATTGCAGAGCTCCACCATAACTTGTCAAATACTTGTATGAGTCTTCCTGTGGCACACATTATTTTCAGGCATTTTTATTTTATGTGTTTGTAATTACAGACCACTATATGTCATCTGTCATATTTTTTCTGTAATATATTTTAAACCAGTTAGGTAATTGTACCCTTTTAAATTAAACTTCTCGTTAATATGGTTATAAAGCACACAACATAGAGTAGCTTTCATGTAAAAATTTTAGGTACTTAACATTGTAAAGTAAAAAATAATCATAATTACAGAGGCAGTTCATTGTAGTGGTGTAAATCAGGCTACAGTGCATTCTGAATTTAGTTTTTTGAGTTTACCACCCTAGTTATGTAACCTTTGAACCTTGTTTCCTTTAAATAGTAGTAGTTCTTACCTAGTAGACTTGTAGTGAAGATTACATGAGATAATTGGTGGGGAGAGGGATAAGTGAGATACTTCATATAAAACATTTAGCATAGAATCTGGCACATGCTAAGTACTGGGTAGACACTGACTGTTACTTTTTTTAACCACAATGAAATTCAAAGAACCTTGTCACTCTTAATATACTATCTGTTTATAAGATTCTGTGATTACCTCTGATTCTTAGTATGCTGATATTTGAAGGAAGAGTTTTCCTGGCAGAGGGAACAACAAATGCAAAGGTCCCAAGAAAGCTGAAGACAAGGAGGCCAAGAGGGCAGTGGAGTGCAGTGGTGAGGTCAGAGGTAAGGGATGGGCAGGTTTACGTATTCTTGTTTAGTAAACACTAAGATTTAGGCTTTTTTTTTTTTTTTTTGCCATAGGAGCCATTAAATGGCTCTGTGCAAAAGAGTAACATGACTCAATTGGGGTTTTAAAAAGCCTCACTGAATTGTGCCCTGATGGTCTAGTGGATAAGGCCACCAGATGTAGTCCACATACATCCAATGGACCAAAGTTTAAGACCTGGGGCCAGGAGTCCAACCAAGATGAACAACTAAATAAATAATCATTTCTTCCTCCTCTCTCTTCCTGCCTGTCTGCCTACTTGTCTACATTCCCGCCTGCATCTTTCCTTAAAGATAGATAGATAGACAGACAGACAGACAGACAGACAGACAGACACACTCACTCACTCACTCACTCACTCACTCACTGGGCTGTGTCAGGAAGAGATTGAAAAGGGACCAGTGTAGCAAAAGGGAGACAAAACTGTGCTGAGGTAATCACATTTTACACTGAGTGTGCATGTAAAAGATGAAGTAAATACTTAACGAATAAGTGGTGATCTTAGGGTGTTATGACTTTATTTTCCAAAAATTATGACTAAGAATGTTTTTGTTATAGATAACTTACTATTCTCATTAAATAGAGCTGTGGTAGTAACAAAAAAATTATACAATGTATTAGGCTCTCTGATTAGAGGGAAATACTTTTATATGTGAAAGATTTGCCATGGCAGAGACTAAATGTTCATAGTCTGTTTAGTGGAATATAAAGAAGCATTAGCAATTTATAATAAATGACCTACCTAAATTAGTAAAAAGTGAAAATTAGAGTATAAAACATTATAGAAATATTTCTAATAACTAGAATGAAACTATTAACTATAGCAGAACCTTTTAAAGAACATACAAATTATTATCATTATAACAATTTAGTAGCCTTACTGCTCCTTCTGATTTACTCTTACCCTGGAGTTTGGTAAATTACTGTTTTTGAAGTCTCAAACTCTTATTTAAGTAATTGTGTTTAGAGAATGATTTTAATAGATGAATATGCCATTATTAGGTCTTTAATTCATTTTACTCCTCTTCTCACCTGATAGTCATGCTCCACCCTCTCTTTACTCTAACCCCCCCACCCCGAGTAAATTTTTACTTATGCTTCAGAATTCAGCTGCAAAAGAAGACTCCTTCATTTTTAAGGAAGTTAGATCTATATGCATTACAATCGCAGTAAAATAAATGTTGATTTAATGGTCCTCTCTGATATACTATCAGCAGTATAAAGACAGTAATTGTATCTCTCTTATAGATATTTCCCCAGTTTAGAATGAATGCATGCGTGAATGTCTTCGCTAACTCAGTAATCATCAGACTTCTTTTAGACTTCATTTGAGGGTCTGGTGCTGTTTTCCTGTTATTTCTCCTCTCACCTCTACTATGATACTCCTTAGGCAGTGTTTTAAGTTATAAGTTACTAAGTGTAGTAGAAGTTACAAATAAAAATAGCAGATTTAGTGTATTTACCAGTAAAAGTCTTACATTTTCTTGATATACCATTTTCAACGGTCTGGAAGAGTGCAGCTTATTGTTTCTGTTCACAGATATCTTTTTGAATTTTTAGTTTAGTATTAATATAGACTTGGACTCAGTATGTCTAATTTCACTTTTTTTAGCTTGAAATATGAAACACTTTTTTGAAACTCTTATATATTCCCCTTTTCCCTCAGTGTGGTGGATTTTATATAATGTTATAATCATAAAGTGTTCAGTGCTCTTAATAGATACTAAATTTTTTAGTAATTTCTCATTGAGGATATCAGGGAGAAGGGAAAAAAACTATGTGGTGTCAATGCCATGGTTTTTAATTTAAATTATTTTTTAAAGGAAAAGTATAGGCAGAAATAAAGGCAAGTAGGCAGGCAGGCAGGCAAAAGAGAGGAAGAAGCACTTTATTTTATTTAGTTGTTCATATTGGTTGTTTCTCCCGGCCCCAGGTCTTGAATTGTGGACCTAGGGATATATGTGGAGTATGCCTGGTGGAATAAACCACTCATACCCTAAAGCATACCACTCTTTTTTTATTTTTTACCTCTGGAAATGATGGCATGTCAGATTGGTGTAGCCTGATTTCTTGTTGAAAATGAAGTGTAAGGGAAACCTGGCTTATTGACAACCTGTATACTTAGCTGTGATGCTTTAAAGCTTAATTTTGGGGTGTTGTGATTTCTTTCCTGAAGGCAAAGAACTCTAGTTTAAAGAAACAACATGTTTTTATGTCCATCTCAATTATTTTAAAATTTGATATTTTTTTTTTATTTTGGATAATAAAGCTTTTATTCACTTTGTTTTTACTTAGGAATTTTTAGAGTTTTTAAAAAACACAGAGTTCCAAAAAGTTACTTCTATACAAAACAGATGTGAGGAACTTGAAACCAGAAAGAAAGCTCCCTTTGTCCTTTAGTGATTTGGTCACTTTACTTTCATCCTCAAATGTTGGGGTCACTTTTCTTTGGGGCTACAGTTTTGTTTATATCCTCTTCCTCTCTGGAAGGTATACAGTATATGGACAACTATTTGCAACTTTTCATTTTATGTATTATGTGTTTCATGATAATAAGGAAATCCCTGGACTTGAATACTCGAGTAATTTATATCAGGGTCACGTTTGTAGGTTTCAGCATGGTGCATAAGTATTTACAGTTTTTTCTTTGTATTACTTTCTTATTTTATCTTTGCTTGTAGCCCACTTAAATTCAGTTTTTCTATTTCAGTTTCTTTCATCACTTTGTCTTTTTTCCTTTAGTTCTGCCTCTGAAATCATGTAGCATCTGTTTGTCATCCTTCCCAAAGCTATTCCTTGCTTTTTATCCTTCTGTAAGTGACTTCCACTTGTACTTCATCTTAATCTTTTTTTTTAATATTCATTTTCTTCTTTTGTATGATTCTACAAATTGTCTTTATTGGGTCCTCATTAAAGACTATTTTCTTCTTTTTAATCTTGATCTTTAATCACCAATTCCTCATCTCTCCTTCTAAACATTACATTAGACATAACTTCTTTGACCCCCAAATGTGTTTATTGTTCTCTGCCTCTTTAAACTTGTTAAACATAAATGTGGGTGATCCAGTCTAAAGCAAGACATGAGACAATTTCCAATAAATTGTGAAGAGAAATGTAACAGCATTTATGTTAATATAGTGCAGGTTTTTATAGTGAATAGTTCAGAGCCTAGTTTGTCTCCTTGTCCTTTGAGATTCCCTCAATTTTCCTTCATCCCCTTTTTCATTCTTATTCTTTCCCCTCTTCTTTTGCCTGTTTTTCCATTTCTCATTTTCCCTCCATAATAAATTATTATGTAGATGTAGTTTATTAAAATGTTTTATCTGCTTTTTTGACATTTAAAATCTGAGGACTTAACAGCTTTATATTTTTTTATTGGGTTATTTAACGCCAAATCAGGTTACTTAAGAAAAGGTGTGATGAGCCTTTGATATGAAAAGGATTCTGTAAAATCATTTAATAATGTACTGTGGAAAAAGTGTGAATCAATGGGAAAGTTTAATAGAAGGATAGGGTTGTGCTAGACTGATTAATTGCTTGCTTTAGTTGTCATATAAAAGACTATCAAATTCTAAACAGTTGAAGACAGAGAAGAATTAAGCTAAAAAGACACTTTGGGATTCCTAACCCCTAAGAGGAGATGACAAATGTTGTGAATTCTCTAAAGTTTTGACATACTTGGATGGAGGTACAATTATGTCTTGCTTTGTTTAAATGATAGAATAAGTTATCTATAGTTGTTTAAAATAATATCTTAAAGTAACTTGGGATGAGTATTTCAGCATTTTGGCAATTCAGTGTGAAATTTAGGTTGTTCAGAGAGCTGCTCTCCTGGATCAAGACGGGGAACTCGGAGCTACTCCAGCCAAACCCAGCCATAGAGAGGCAGTTTTATGGGAAATCATTCTGGGACGTCAGTGCTATAGTTCATTTGCTGCTTGTTTAATCTTGTGGCCGCATAAAGAAATGAATAAGCTCTGGAGTGATTGTGGCAGTTTGAAAAAACAACAAAAAAAGATATTTTTTCAGTTTTAATTTTTTTATTGACCTCTTCCTCCAAACGAAACAAGAACAACAAACACATACGAAAGAAGGGGGAAAATGAAGTAAAAAGTAAACCTGCTCTACCCCTCCCCTTCCTTTTTCCATCTGGTAAGTTCACTTGCTGAATACAAAGATTAATTTTATCAGTTCATTTGCATTATTTCTCCAAATCTAAATATAGGTGAAATCATCCAATATTTGTCTTTGTCCTTTTGACTCACCTCAGTAAAATAGTTCTCCTCATGTTGTGAATGGCAAGATGAATTTCACCTTTTTAAAAATAGCTGAGAAATATTCATGAGTGTGCATTGTGTGTATGTGTGTGGTGCGTTGTAGATGCAGTATGTGCATGTGTGGGTTGTGTGCATGTGGTGTATGCTGTGTATATACAGTGGGGGTGCGTGTATGCATGTGTGTGTGTGTGTGTGTGTGTGTGTGTGTGTGTGTGTGTGTGTGTACCAGAGCTCCCTGTCTGGTTGTGCATTGATGGACACTTAGCTTGTTATCATTGCTTGGCTATTTTAAGTAGTGCTACAATAAATTTAAAGATGCATACATCCCTTTTTGATATTCTTTGGATAGATACCTAGAAGTGGGATTGCTGGATCATAAAGCAGTTCATTTTTAATTTTTTGAAAAAATCTCCGTACTTTAAGTTTTCCAAAGTGACTGTACTAACCAAAACACTTATCAACCGTGTACGAGAGTTCTTTTCTCTCCACACTCTTGCTAACACTTGTTTGGATTGCAGTTGTACATACCTTGAGTTACAAGTATAAAATTGTTAAATCCAGTAATATTTAATATGACATCTTGTTTCACTACTTTTGCTCATGTTTTTTTTAATTTAGAATCGTTGCCAAGTTGTATTTTAAAAATGCAAACATAGTAAAAGGGGTGTCACAATCAGCAGGGTCGTTTAAGAAATGGTATTAGTGCATTTGGTTAGCTGTTTGGAGGAGAGAGGATTAAATTTAGAGCATTGGCTCAAAGTAGTCATTAACACAGTTCTAGATAAATAAATAATTAAATGAAAATTAAATCTGAGATGACTAAGAGAAAGCTAAAGCAAAATAAAATGATAAACTTCATGGAAAGATTTTTTTCTCTTAGAAGTAGTAGACTTCTAAGAACAAATAAATTTTATAATTTAAAATGAGAAAAAACTTAAGTATTAAATATTTTCCCCTTTCCTAGTCCAATTTAAAAGATAGATCAGAATAAAGTTTGAATGCTTATGCTGTCATTAAAATGTTTAAGGAAAGTATGTCACTATAAAATGAATTATTCTATAGAATATTAGTAGGATAAAACATGCAGTACATGGTTTTATACACACATACACACACAGGCACAACCCTAATATTAGAAAAACATAACAGAATATTCCCTGTCACTAATGTTGGATTGGTGATATGGGTAATTTTCAAAATATTTTATTTTTAACATATTTTTGACCATCTGTAAAATAAGCAATTTGTTTTAAAATTATTTCAAAAGTGCTTATAGGATCATATCCAAGCAATTTATAACTTGTTTCTAATTTGACCTTCCAGATTACCTTCTGTCTTCCTTTCTCTTACAATGTCTCTACTTGGGACTAATAAAATGCTTATTTACAAAATTTTATGAAGATTTTAATGTGAATACCTGTAACTTGTTCTGTTTCATTATATGGACTACCAAGTCTTATTTGTGGCCCTTATTTAGGCCCTGGTATAACCCTGGTTATTTGCCATACCTGAATGAGATTCTTTCTGTACCTTGACTGATAGATATTGAAATATCATTTTATTAAAGGTATGTCTTATAGTCTTCCATCTCTTTTTCTTGACTTTGGCTTCACTCTTAAGCACTAATGCTTCCTTTTTCCTTCTCCATATTCAAAGACAACTTTAAAGACCATAATTAGCCCACCCCAGGTTACTGTATTCTTTTCAGTGTCCCTCCCCCCTCTTTTTTACCTTGTACTTCTTAGTACAACATTTATCACAGTTTGCATGTATTTTTTTTTTTTTTACTGTCTATGTTGTTCTTTCCCAATAGATGTTGAACCCCCGATGGGCAGCAACCATATCTTATTCATCTTTGTGTCTCCTACAGTGCTATATTAGCAAATATTTGTGGTCTAATTTGGTTTAAATAATGATTTGTCACAGTTTGAATCACAAGTCAGAAAGATGTTTTAGTCCATTTTTATCCACGTGCATTTCTTCTTGTTTGAATCTTGTTTGAATGTAATCTTAAGGTACCTTTTTGAAAATAACTTTTTTAAAATCTTAAAAACAAAGCTTATTTGTATAGAAAACTTTAAAAGACAGAAAAATTATTTTTACTATCTATATAAAACATCTGTTTCTTTTTTTCTTTAAATAAGTCTTTGTTTTGGTCTAGATTAAATCATGTTGTATAATGTATCCTTTCTTAATGTTCCATGTAATTATTTATTCAACCAATATAAACTAAGTACCTGCTATCAGATAAAACCCTGGAGCTATAATAGTAAATAGTCTAACAGTAGAAAAAATATTCTAACTTATTTGCTTTTGTAAGGCTTTCATTGTGGTGATAGAAGACAGTACATACTAAACAAGTGAAATATATATATCTATATATATGCTACGTGATATTATGGCAGAGTCTTTGAAGAAAAGAAAAGCAGGACATGAGGGAGCGTGTGTCAGGGAGAAGACTACAGTTTATTTTTTTGCCTCTCTCTCTCCACCCTCCACAGCCTTGGGTTTTGACACTGGGTCTGTGGCTTTCATAATATGAATCTTTGCTACCCAAACCATAGATGGGGCGGGGAGGGACAGATTATGCTTTTAAATGGGTTGGTCAGGGAACCTTCACCAAGGTAACACTTGAATAAGACCTGAATTATGGAGTGAGCCATTTGTGTATATAAACACAAAGCATTTATTTAATGGTAGGACTTAAGTATCCAACAAAAAGATTGCTTATTATTTAAAAATTACTGTCAAAGTTTTACTGCATAGCCATAAAAGACCTTTTTGTCAGTTAATGTATAATACTCACTATTCAATATTGAATGGAAAAACCAAACTATAAAAGTAATATTACCGTAATTTTAAGCAAGATTTTACATATGCATGTTTGTATATCTACACACACACATATATACAAATACATATATGTATAGACATACATATATATGAACATAAATGGAAGAAAATGCACAGAGTTAGCAGTTCTATATGGCATGTGGTCTTGGTTAAAGTTTTTTTCATTTTCATATTTTTAGTTGTCTTGATTAGTATATATTAAGATAATCTAAAAAAGTAATGATCTATTACTTAATTATGGTATTGCCTGAAGTCAAGATATATCAAAATTATTGAACTTATCTTCTCTATAATCAACTATAAAACTAGATAAGATATATGAAGCAACTGGGGGTTTTGTTAGAATTAAATAGCAAAGTGATACTTAAGGAAAGGAAAACTCAAGAGGTGCACTCATTCTGGTTTTCCAAATTGCAGCTCAGGGAAGTAGAGCCCAGAGATCAGGGATGTAGCAATATGGAGAAAACAGTGACTGGAGTTCATAACTGCTGAAGCAGCTGGATTTTGTGAGGCTGGGTACTGGAAAGGAGAGAGAAGGAGTTTATAGAAGGAACTTCGGAAATCTCTACAGTGGTTCTTAGATTCTTTGAATATTGAACTCCACCTGAGCAGTTCAGGTGTCTTAAAAGAAATATTGGGGCCTGTGGGGAGATTCTGGATGTCACATAGGACTGAGAGACAGAATTTCAAGCAGCCAAATTGGAATGACCTTTCTGAGCCCCTGGGACATTAATCGAGACCCCAGAAAGATTTTTATTTTAGGACTAAGGCAAATCTTCCCATAAAGTAAGTTATTCTAGACCTATTTAACAAAACCTGAAACTAAGCTTCAGAAGTATCAGGTTGAGGTGCCAGTAAATTTAGCTTCATGCCAAAGCAAAATACAAATTGAGGGCACTCCAGACTTTGAGCAAAATAGTACTCACAAGGTCCAGCTATATACAAAATGAAACAAATGAACCAACAGGAAAATGCACTTAATTTCTAGAGGAAAGAAGCAATCAATAGAACAGACCCAGAGATGACAAAGATTTATAATTAATAGGCAGATATTTTAAATTGGTAAATATAAATATGTTCAAGGATTTAAAGGAAAATTGGGATGTGGTAAGGGATCAGATAGAAAAATCTCAACAAAAGTAGGTATCTAAGAATCATATCTAGAACAAATAATTAATTTTCTGAAATGGAAAAAAATTTTAATTTATTTTTTATTGTAGTAATTATTTACACATTAAAATGATTTCCTATGTATAGGTTCCCCATTTCTTACATATATTTCAACACACCCTGCCCTCCACCAAATCAGCAAGTGTTCTTCCCCATTGTCCAGTGAGCTCCACCACCATTTGCCTCCGCCTACCCCATTCTCTTTTGGTAACCTCAGTTCTGGTGCAAATGTTTCAGGGTTGGTTATGTTTCATCTCTTCCTTTTGTTTTGTCTCTTCATATTCCACCTATGAGTGAGATCATCTGGTATTTATCTTTCTTCTTTTGATTTATTTCACTTAGTTAATTCCCTCTTGTTCCATCCATGTAGGGCTGTGTATAATCCATTGTATATATGTACCACATCTTCTTTATGAAATGGAAGAATTTATTGGAGGTGACAGCAAATTGGAAATTACAGAAAAAAACTTCAGTGATTTGAACCACAGAGAGAAAAAGGAATAGGGATGGAAGGACAATTCTCGGTGAACAGTGGGCCAATAATGAGTGATAGATCATATGCATAAATGGAATACCAAGAAAAGAAAAGCGATTGGGAAATTATTCAAAGATAATTGAAATATTTTAAAATTTGATGAAAACTCACAGACCTATGGAGTTCAGTAAACTCTACGTACAATAGCCACAAAAGAAACCATATTCAAGCATCAAGTCAAATTGCTCAAAGCAACAGTTTTTTTGTGACATAATGGAGTTGTGGTTATTTAAGACATTTTGCTTATCTTGGACAATAAATGCATGCCAAACTACTTATAGATCAAGTGCATTTATGTCCATACTTTAATTTTAAGTGGTACAGCCAAATACTATATATGGTATATATAAATGTATATGGTAACTATTTATGGGTCTATAGAAAGAGAAAATGAATTTGGTAAATAATTATTGTTAAATCTAGGTGAAGCATATAAGTTGTTCCTTGTACTGGTTTTCTAAATTTTCTTTGCTTTAACTATTTCTGTAATAAAGTTTTAAGTTGCCGCACATTTGTCAATTTAAAAAACACTTCCAAAAATCATGCAAATTATAGAATATTCAGAATTGAATGATAATGTAAAGATTTCCTTCTAGATACAACTAACTGGCATTTAAGAAGAATTTTATAGCTTCACTGGCTTGTACTAGGAAAAAAAATAGAAAATTAACGATCTACGTTTTGGGCTTAATGAAAAATGAGCAACAGGATTAACCTGAAGAAAATAAGGAAGGAAGTAATAAAAGTAAGAATAGAAATGAACTGAATTGGAAACTAAGATAGGATCAGCATTTGAATTAGTTTCTTTGAAAAATGTTGAATGTTTAAGACTCAGAAATGATCAGGAAAAAAGTAAAAGCAAATAATAATGTGAATGAAAAAGAAGACATAATTTTTAATACAACAGAGATTAAAGGGAATTTCCAAGCAACTTTGATGCCAGTAAAATTTTTAAAAATTGAATATAATGGATAAATTCCCAGAAAGCTTTTAATTACCCTAGTAATAGAAAGCCTGATTGCCCTCTTACCATAAAGGAAGTTGAATCAATTCTTTAAAAACTGCCTACAATGAAAATACCAAGTCCCGACAGTTTTATAAATAAAACCTACCATGTAGTTAAGAGACAGATAATTCTAGTCTTACACAAAGTCAGACTAGAAAAAGAGGCTGTGGTCCTTAATAAAATATATTAAACTCTTGATATTCTTCCCGTCAAGAAGTAGAGCCCAATTTCCTCCCCGTGAATGTAGGCTGGACCTAATGATGTAGTTCTAATAGAAAAAAAGCAGAAGTGATTGTATGGGACTTTAGAGAATACTTCATAATAGTTCACTGCAGTTGCTTTCTTTCTTTATTGGATTATTTGTTCTTTGGGAAACTGGCTGCTTATCATGAGGACACTCCAACCAAGTGAAAAGATCTGTGTAGTGAGGAACTGAGGTCTCCTGCCAACAACATGTGAGTGGGCCATCTTGGAAATGAATACTTCAGCCTCTGCTGACATCCTGACTGAAACCTCATGAGAAATCTTAACAAAACCCACCCAGCTAAGCATTCCCAAGTTCCTGACACACAAAACTATTAGATAACAAATGTTTGTTAGTTTTAAGTCACTATGTTTTGAAGTAATTTATTAGACAACAATAGCTAATATACACTCATTGATTTTCGTGAGGCTTGTTTAATCTTGGAACACAAACTAGATAGAACGTAAACATATCCTTTAGGCATACTCTGATAGAGTAGCAATTAGGTCCACCTGCTCTGATGAGTGCAGTGCATATATATCCTAAAGAGCCCAGGGTCCCTGGGGAAATAACCAAGATAATGGACAACTAAATAAAAAATAAAATGCTTCTTCCTCTTTCTTCCTGCCGGCTTGCCTACTTGCCTTTATTCTTGCCTGTATCTTTCCTTTAAAAAGGGGGGTTGGGGGAGCTTTAATTTTGCTATCTCATGTTAGCAGAAACAGAAAGTCCAAATCAGAAATGAGACAATAGAAGCTGAAAATGTATTTTAAAAGTAATATATTTTAGCTTGAGTTTATTACAGAGTAGAAAGTTCATTTGTAAATCTATTTATATAATTTACCAGATGAAGGAAGACAGACTACTGAATTAGTACAGAAAAATAATATTCAATATCTATTTATGATAAAACTTAGCAAGCTAGCAGGTCTTTACTTGATAAAGGGTATCTGCAAAGAAACTACAGAAAACACTCCTATTGTTGAAAGATTTTAAACATCTTTAGAATTAGAAACAAGATGTGATGCTGCTCCTCTCCATTTTAGAGTTATTAGCATATTAAAAAATAAAGGAAAAAGGTAAAATGAGTAACATGTTAGGAATAATTAGGAGGAAACAAGCTTATAGGTGAGTGTATTAGAAAACTTAATATATAAAATTTGTTGAAATTGTTAAGATACTCCAGCAAAAATCATATGCCAAGAGATGAGCAAGCTTTTATTTTAAAAGATTTCAAACCCTTGAAATATTTTAAAGAAATTAGACCTAAATTAATGGAGAAATATATATCGTGCTTGTTGAAATCAAAACTACCATAAAGATTTTTCATTTCTTATCACATAGGTCTGCAGATTAGAAATAATTATAATTAAAATAGTGTTTTTCAAAAAACCACACAATTTGATTTTTAACTTTTTGTGGAAGAGAAAGTGATCTGGAATAGGCAAAGTGCTCCTAATGAAGGACAGAGTTAAGAACTTGTAATTCCAAATACCAAGACTAATACGACTCCAGTTTTTTATGGAGTTCCAATTTCTCCACATTGTCAACATTTGTTATTTTTGTTTTATTTATTTGTCCTCACCTCCCTGCACACCTCCAACCTAGGACCGTAGCTTTCATAGCCTGTGCCTTAGATGCCTGAGTCATGGGGTAGGGACAGGCGGGGGTGGGGGGGATCATTTTTTAGTAGTAGCCATCCTAATGGCTTTGTGATGTTATGCCATCTTTTAACACATGCATACCCAAGTGCTTTAGCACTGTTTGTTTTTGTTGTTGTTTCATCCCTGGTCCTGGCTGCATAGTCTTCATATGGCCTGTACCTTAGCCCCCTCAACCACCTGGCCACAAGGGTGCCCCCTCCAATACCATTTGAATATTTTTTTGTAACTTTGTCAGGAATCATTTTATCAATTTGCCCTGGTAGAGTAGGGGTTGGACTCAGTTCATGTATATCCCACGGTCCTGGGTTCACATCCCAGGTTCACATCCCAGGGCCAGGGGGAACAACTGAGAGGAACAGCTAAATATTAAATGCTTCTCTTCCTGCCTGTCTCTGCTTTACTCATTTTCTTGCCTGCCCTTTTCCTTAAAGTAAGTAAATAAATAAATGTAGCTCATTCAGTGGTTATCTTCCTAATTGCTCTATGTCTGTTCTATTGATGTATATCTCCATCACTCTGCCAATATGATAATATCAGCTTCATTAAGTTAATTAGGAAAATCTCTTCTGTGTTCAGGAAAAGCTAATATAAAATAGTTGTTCTTAAATGTTTGGTAGAATTCTGTAGAATTTCTGAGCATTTTGCTTCATTCTAAATTTTTGTTAATCAAACTTGTATCTGCATAATGAACGTGAAAGGATGTCACTAAGAAAAGATAGTTGCAGCAACTAAAAGATTAGTATTTAAAATATATAAAGAAGTCTTACATATTACTAAGAAAGAGAAACAAGCAAATAGAAATCTAGGGGAAAAAACCAGTCAGGTATTTCATAAAAAGAAAATGGGATTTAAAAAAAAAACAACACAACACTAAAGCATAATGAGACCCATTAGTACTCAGAAAAGGCAAGTTAAATAACACTTTCATGCCTATGAAATTGGCAAAAATTAAATGTCTTCTGTTACTGGCTGTTGTAACTACTCTGACTATTCTGTTAATAAGGAATTCTCTCCTTTGATCCTGTAGGAATGGATTTAATCCAGACTAGGGATTTGGAAGAAAGATTACAGAATGCTTTTTTGGACTGTATTCTTTGAATTCCCCATGACATCCTCCACAAGCCATAGAGATCTCACTTCTTAGGGAAAATAACTCCTTTGGCTTCTGTTGTGTTAATTGGCACCTTTATAGATATTTTAGATCAGTTGGTTCTAGACATTGTTGTTTTAGATGTTTCTATGTATATTACTTTTCTGGTTGCTTAGTTACATCTTAAACTTTGTGCTGTGGCATTCACAGAGTTCTTAAACATGCCTACTAGTCTTAACCAGCTGCAGGTTTAGAATCACATGAGTTTTTGACAAACACTCTCATTGATATGGAGTTTTCATTTTTGGTCTGCAGGAGCATAAACCAAAATAAGATTTGTTGGGGGCCAGGGTGAAATTTTAAAGTAATCTTGTAATCCATGGCAGTTGTTAACTTGAGTGTAGGTATAATAACACTACAGACAAATTATCTTTTGTAGTTGACCAAATAAAAGAGCTGTTCCTCGTAATTAGTCCTTTGTGTTTATATAAGAATATTATTAGGAAGTAGACCCTCAAAGCCTAGCCCAGCAATACTGTTTGTTTTGTTTTAAAGCCCTTACCAATTCTCTAGCATTAGTTTTCCCTGGGGTTGTAGGAGTAGTTGTACCTGTGCTTTTAGATTATCACTTTCCAGTTTGGGATACTAGTTCCTCAGATGATCCATGAAAATAAAGTTTATTTGTTAAATTAATTGGGAGATGCTGTATACTACATCCCTCTTTCTAACGTATTCTCAAATGGATTAAGTGCATGATGGCATAATAAAGTCCATGAACAGTCCTAAATTAGAGAGATGGGGAACCTAGACTGTGTTTAATTTTATTTAACTCAACATCCTAAATTTACCTGAATATTGGCCACTTTTTTCATGAGTTACCTACTTATATTGGGAGAAGCAGTTCTCACAAAATGCAGCTCTAGAATTCTGGCAGTATGTCACTTACTGTGTGCTAACCTTGCAATTCTCTTTGTGTTCCAGATGGTCACAGGGCTAGCTTCTAACATTTTCATACTCCTTTGTACTTGACAAATGGTTATAATCCCTTACTGATACAATCTCTTAACCGATGGCAGTACATAAATGCTTTGTCATCTGTGCCTGTGATTATTAGTTTTAAGTGAAGGATGATAGGATATTAATTACTTCTTTTGGGGGGAATAGGTGTTGAAATATTGATTAATGTTCTAGAAAAGAATTATTGTATATATTTTAGCCTTTTATATTAGAGATGAGAACAATATTTTTAGTTCGGGTTCTCCACTTCTGTTCTTTCAGGGAAGAGAATTTTGTATTAAATAGCCTGATTTTTATGTGTTTTGTGTTTTTTTTTTTTTTGCCTTTTGTTATGACAAAAGTTCTGTGATTCTTGGGATTAAATGGAAGGCAATAAATAGGACATTGAACTTGGTGGCTTCATTTTTTGGAACAAATACTGGGAATACTGAATCCTTTTACTGCTCTAATAAATTATAGAAAAGTATAGTAAATCCTGTCTCAACTACAATTTTAAGAAATATATTCTCATAGCCATTTACATGAGACATTAGCATAATTTTGAATTTGCACATCAAGTATCATTGCCCAAGTCTACCATCATCAAGGAGATGTCATTTTAACTTTGTTTTCTATAACCATTCACTTTGATTTCCTTCTTTTAGAATCTCATTTAAGTAATAGTGAATACCATTTCAGTTTTTACAGTTGGGGAAAAGGACTCATTTCTCTCCACCTGGCTAGCCACGTGATTCTATCCTGCTCCATGTTTCAGTTTGTTTTTACAAGTTTTGGGTTTATTGATAAAAATTCAAACAATAGAAAGTACAAAAAACTTTTTAAAAGTTTAAAGAGAAAGTAAAACCTCTCAAAATCTAGAAAAAAAGGTCTTTCTTGTAGTGAACATACACTGCCTCATATCTCATTGCATTATTTTTATGAGCATCCTTTCCTGGTAAATTTGCCTGTCTTTGGAACCCAAGGCTGCTTCTGCAGATAGAGCACTAGAGGGCATTGAAGCCCAGCAAAAGTGTGTAATTTGGGATCTAGCCAAAACATTCATCCAGCTCACTTACTGCCAATATCTAACATTCTTATGGAGAAGAAAGTTCCATAATGATGAGACTAGAATACATTTGCTCTTAATTGAAATCTTAGTCTAAAATAGAAGCTTGATTATCAGGTATATGAATAGCATTTTTACAAATAATGGGGCCAAATAATGTGTGACTTGCGCAGGTCATTTAACTTTTATTTTAATCCTGTTTCCTTATTGTAAAGGATTAGAGTAGATTATTTTTATTTGACATTACATAAGAATATTTTTCGCTTATTATGGTATGACTTTTATTTAAATCATCTCATTTAAAGACGAAGTGTCATATACCACAAGGAAAAAAATCATCGTAGTAAAGGAGATGTACCTAGTAGTGGCAGAATTCTTCCTTTCAAAACCTATGTTTTTTTTCCCTGCTGCATATACAGTAATGTTTCTCATGAGATAAACTTATTTGATGGTTTTTAACTTTAAAAAGTCTGTTGTATGAGCAAATACTTCCTTATTTGAGTACTTTTGAATCCTATTGACTCTTTCAGCTTTTGTAATCAACCTGAAAATCTTTTCATTGGAAAAAAAAAGTGGGAACAACTATTTGGGTTGAGACGAAATAGAACAGTAATGTGCGTTCAGTACTCTCTTCCCGAAGTGCAAATTTTCACAACCTTTGTAGAGCAAATTTAAAAGATAAATTTGGCATTTGGAGCACCCAACAAGGATATAATCTAAGATGCCTGTATGTGGAAGAACAACAAAAAAGGGAAAAGAGCTGACTAGAAAGTAAAATTGAGTCCTTATCATTGAAACTTTTGAATACTACTAATATATTTTTTCACTCTCATTCAGTGGCTGTTTAGCAAACACTGTAACTGCAGACATTTGTTATAGTGGATGAATCTGTGATTCTTAGTTTTCTTGTAGATCTGTTTTGTAGAGTTTAAGTCCATTTTAGTTTTAAACAGCAGCATAAGGTTTTTGGTCTTAAGCTAATGTCTTAGCTGTAGAACTTACATAATTGCTTTTCTCTGTAAAAAGATTCATTAGGCATTCCCCTCTTCCCCTTTTTATTTTGAAAATTTTCAGTTGTATACGGGAGGAAAAAATTCAGTGAATCTTGACATACTCGTTCAGTTTCAACAGTTAGTCTCATTTATATATGATGCTGTCTGTAATCTCCATTGCTTATTTTGAATATCCCTAACATATTTTCATCTGTAAGTAAACATAGATATATGGGTAACCCAAACCCCCCCCCCAAAAAAAAACTAAACAAACACAACCCCCATTTATTTCTTAATATCAGCAAGGATAGTCAGTACTCAAATTTCCATGTCTCATTTTCTTCTTTAGCATTTGTTTGAATTAGTATCTATATATTATTACTGGTTAATATCTGAATATATAGGTCTTCTAAATTTTTTCTTTCATTTTTTTATTTAAGACACTAAATCATTTGTCCTTACAAAGGAAACTACCAGTTTCCTTGAGTCTCCTTTCTGATTTTGTTCCCATGGTGCTGTTTAGAATATTTTTATTCATCTCTGTTATTGTTGGTATTTAGATGTAGATATGGTTCAATATGTGGACATGATTCAATATTTTGGCAAGAATACTTTAAAGGTACTATTGACTGTCTAGCAAGGGACCAAGATCCTTTACTCCTTTACTCTTTCTTTTTTCTTTTTTAAAGAAGAAGGCAGGCAGAAAAGAAGCAAAAGAAAGAAGCAGCATTTTATTTATTTTCAGTCTCCCCTCCTTGAATCCTGGTCCTTGGGCTGTATGGATTGCATCCCATGTCACAGGCTTAACTCCTGTACCACCAGAGTGCTCTAGCTCTCTTTTACTCACATGGAAAGCACTTACTTGATTATGTTGAACCTAGGTGTCATAATTTTGCTCTAGAAAGCTATTGTTCGGTTGAGGATCACTGAGGCAAAATTCTTTTAGATCCCATCTTTATGTTTTCTGTTACAACCCCTTTACACCCCCATTTTATCTTCAGTTTAGGGAATATTGGGAATGGACTGTTCACCTGTTTTTTATTCTTTGGTTATTTGGTTAAGAATCTAGAAACTGAATAACTTATGAATAGAGTAACTGCATCATATCTTTAAACAGCTTTTCTGATCTCTGTAGATCTTCTGTGGTGCATATAACCACTTTTCCTGCAGGAAAGGCTCAGCTAGAGTTGCTATATAAAATTTTTACTCTTTTATAGCTAGGCTTTCACCAACATTTGTAAAGACAACATAATGATCTGATGATATTTTTAAAGTATTCTGATTTTTTGTGTTTTGAATCCATAGCACCAGTGAGGTAGTATTCTCATCCTGGAGAAGAGAAAGCAGTCAGTATCCACACATGGAGCAGTATCTTTGCTTCTAGCATTCCAAAATTCTAGGAAACCCATCTTCCTACAGTCTACCCTCTTAATCTGTCTTAGTATCCTTTGTCTTGTATGGTTATGATACTCGGTTTACACTAAGGATCGTCGTCTGAATACTTTTCCCCATACCCTCATTCCTATCTTGCCTCTACCCCTTCTTTTATTGATCACACATCTAAAGTTATCTAATGTATACCAAGAAAAGTTCTAGACTTAGAAAACAGATTAACAAGACAAAGGCCTTGTCTGCAAGGGAAAAGATAGACCACTGTAACCTTATTTATGTGGAAAAAACAACCGCTTCACATATAGAATACAGAGAAAGTCAAAACCCCAAATGTTAAAAACAAACATTTAGAAGAAAATAAATCTTTTTGCGATATCATGATACAGAAAAATGTTTAAAACCAAGGCATCAAAAGTACTCCATGACCAAGTGAAATTTATTCCAGGGATTCAAGCTGGTGCTACAACTTGAAAAAATATTCATATAATACACCATTTCAACAAGACATGGAGAAAAGCCACATGATCATAGTGATAGATACAGGAAAAGCTTTTGACAAGCTCTAATACCCATTTATGATAAAAACTGCATAAAATGGGAATAGAATGTATATTCCTCAACATAGTAAAGACCATATATGACAGACCCATAGACAACATCATAGTCAATGGAGAAAAATTGAAAACATTTCCTCTAAGGTCAGGAACAGGCAAGGCTAGCCACTCTATCCACCACTACTATTTAACATCGTACTGGAGGTCTTAGCCAGAGAAATTAGGCAAGAAAAGGAAATAAAAGGAATTTAAGTTTGAAAGGAGGAAGTAAAATATCATTTGCAGAGGGCATAATTATATATATATATATATATATATATATATATATATATAGTAAACCCTAGAAACTGTCAAAAATCTACTAGAACTAGTTAACGAATACAGTAAAGCGGCAGTCTGCAAAATCAATGCACACAAATCCATTGCAATTTTGTTCGTAAACAAGACTAGAAAATGAAATTAAGAAAATAACACCACTTAAAATAGAATTAAAAAGCATCAAATATCTTGGAATATACTTAACAAAGGAGGTACAGGACCTGTACATTGCAAACTGCAAGTCCTTCTTAAAAGAAATAGAAGTGGACACAAAGAAATGGAAAGACATCCCCTGCTCATGGCTGGGAAGAAATCAATATCATTAAAATAGCCATCTTACCCAAAGCAGTATATAGATTTAATGCAATTCCCATTAAAATTCCACGAAATAGAACAAAAAAATCTTAAAATTTGTGTGGAACAACAAAAGACCCCCCAAATAGCCAAAGTAATCATTAGAAAAAAGAATAAATCTGGAAGGATTACACTTCCAGACTTTGAGCTATGTTACAAAGCAGTAGTGAACAAAATGGTGTGGTACTGGAATAATAGAGGCACAGACCAGTGGAATAGAACTGAATCATCAAACTGACCCACTCACATAAAGTCAATCTACGACAAAGGAGCCAAAAGCATACGATGAAAAAAGGAAAGTTTCTTCAACAAATGGTGTTGGGATAAGTGGACAGCCACATACAAAAGAATGAAGCTAGACCACTCTCTAACACCATTCACAAAAATTAACTCAAAATATACTAGAGATTTAGACCTAAGATCAGAAACCATAAAATTCTTAGAAGACAACATAGGAAAGACATTACATGACATTAGCCTTAGAGAGGTCTTTGGGGAGTCAACTCTAGCATTAAGGTGGGAAAAAAAACGGAACAACTGTGATAACATCAAACTAATAAAAACCTTCACAGAAAAAGAAAACATTACCAAAACAAAAAGACAACCTACTGATTGGAAGAAGATACTTGCATTCCATATTTCTGACAAGGACTTAATAGCCAAGATCAAAGTGTCATCAGGATTGATTCCTTCCGGGAGATAAGAGGAATGTGACCTCTTCCAGTTCTTGTTGACTTGTAGTTGGGCGTCTTCTCCCTATGTCTGTCTGCATCATCTTCTATGTGTATCTATGTCCACGTTCTCCTTTTTTATAAGTACACCAATTAGATTGGATTAGAGCTCATCCAAATGGCAGATTCATTCGTTTTAACTTAATTACCTCCATAAAGACCCTATCTCCAAACAAGGTCACATGTTGAGGTACTAAGATTAGGGTTTCACCATAAGAATTTTGGAGTGGATGGATACAATTCAATCTGTAAATCTATGTAACAGATAAAAAGGATTAACTAGATGAATCAAAATAGATAACTTCTAAAGCCTGTTAAGTAATTATGGGTAGAATAATTAATACATCAAAACTCCATGTATATAAATAAATAAAATTGTTTTATATTTATACATTTACTCAGCACTTATAATAGAATTATAAATATTCATGGGGATGGTAAACAACAACTTCTGAATAGCAGTGACCAGTTAAGAATCATATGGTACTGAAAAAAAGGCTCATAAGGACTTTAGTTTTATGAGTACATTTTTCTCTCTAAGGGAAGAAAGGCAGAATGTTCAGATTTGTTCAGTTTTCTGACTGGTACATAAATTATAAGTTTCCTATATACTTACAACTAGGTAAGTTGAAAAAAAGTTTTAATTATATCAGTGACTGGAGTAATTTTACTAAGAAATTAAAAGTACAGTAATGTGATCAATAATTAAATACTGAGAGTTACCTAATGATAGATTCTTCACACTGAAATTTTAATTTTATGATTTTTTAAAAATTGAGATAACTGATGTACAAAATAAGTTTAGATGTGCAGGTTCACTGTTTATTAGATATATGATAGCACACCACACACTCTACCGAAGTTCTAATGGTCCTTCACTACTGTTCATTGAACCACAACCATCCCAAGTTCCCACCCCCTACTTCCTTTACCCACTGGTAACCTCAGTTCTTTTATCAGTGTCCAAGGGTTAGTCTTTGTTGTCTTTTTGCTTTTTTTCTTTATATTCCACGTGAGTGGAATCATCTGGTATTTGTCTTTCTTCTATTTTACTTAGCATAATTTTCTCTAGTTCCATCTGTGTAGTCAGAAATATCAGGATTTCATCTTTTGGGCAGCTATGTGATATTTTATTGTATTTATTGTATTTATTTATGTTGTGTTTGGTTTCCCTTTTCGTTTTCTTTTTTCCCTCCATGTTAGTGTTTTATTCTTTGAAAATGGTTCTGAAATACCAGTCAGGCTGAAAGGCAAAGTTTAAAATAGTTTTATAAGAATATGTTATATCATATGTAATGACTGTGCACTCTGCTAAATCTTAATGATAGAGCTTATACACCTCATTGTTAGCACCCAGGTTTGCCAAATAGTAGCCAGTCATCATTTCTTATGTCTGCATAATCTTATTCTCATTAGCTGTGTTCTCATTTTGTTGCATGATTTCAGAGTCCCTCAGCTTTCTCTTGAGACGTAGTCAGGTTATCCTCTATTCTTTTTCCCTTGCTAATTTTTCTGGTGATCAAGCTCTCTCATTGATTTCCATGGCCATTCTGACTGCTGGATGGAGCCCGGAGAGAGCAACTCGGAAAAGCACGACTCCCGCACATGCTTGACTACCATCCCCAGTGGTTGATCTGGAAGGTTAAGCCTGCGCAAATCCTCCACTGGGTGACACCTCCTCCTTTTCATTTTTTTTTTCTATAGATTTATGTTATGAGGGTACCTTGGGGTTTACATATAAGTTTCTATCCTTACAGCCTTTTTTTTTTTTTTTTTTTTTTTTTTTTTTTTTTTTTTTTTTTTTTTTTTTTTTTTTTTTTTTTTATGGTAAGGTGCATGCAGGAATGAATACCAGCAGAGGCAGGCACAGGAAAATTGAGGAGAAAGAAACATTTAATTCATTTTATTTAGTTATTCATCCCACCTGCTGCTCCCACTAGCCCTGGGATGTGAACCCAGGACCCTGGAACGTATGTTGACTGTGCACAACTGTCACTTCACCAAGGTGTGCTCTTAGAACCTTTTTTTAACTTGAAAAAAAGTTAGTCTAACTTTTTCTGATAGTCCACATTTTTACTGTACTTCCCACATTTTATATTTTTGGTGTCTTGTTGCTTCTATGCGTGACCCGGCCCGCAGGTCAGTCAACGTCTGTTCGGCCCGAGAGGGGAGGCGGGATCTGGAGGGTCAGGGGACGCGAGGAGTGGAGACAACACGCACGAAAGTACGATGTTCAATTCATCTTTAATGTCTTCTTCAGTGTTACAAGCTCTCAGGTTACAAGCTCTTAGTTGTGCGTTACAAGCTCTTAGTTGTCTCTCG